>JANVCI010033337.1:0-18759 GCA_026413465.1 Trichosia splendens | reverse complement strand
AATTTGGGTGCCCAAGTAGTTTCTTGCGAATATTTCCAAAAATGCTTAACTAAATTCGGTACAAAAAATTCAAAAGGGGGGAATGTACAATGCTCTTAATCATTTTGAAGTCACGGAATCAACATTATTACATGCTAAAAAGATCATGCTTCTATGTATCACTGAAATGTTTTAGAGTTACGACCCTCACTAAAAGCAAATTCGCTTGCACAACGATAGGTAATGTAAAAGCATGTGGTAAGGAATCAAACTCGAAAATGTCATTTTTTAAATGTTTATTCTTATGCTCTAAATAGAATAGAAAATACATTGCAAGTAATGACGAACATTCATATTAACTGTACTTTGCCTTATCTACTAAAGTTGTAAATTTTTCAAAAACATATGGAAGAACATGAGTAAAGTAAATCGATTTTAACGATGAAAGTAATTCTTGCACAAATTTGTGATTGTAAGTAACATTAACAATATGAATTTCCTTAGTCTTATAGTTATTTATCACAAGGTTTGCTTTGAGAACGCACAAGAAATACATACCAAGTTGAATCTGTGCATAGTACTTGTGTTTTTCCCTAAGACAATAACGTCCATTCAAGGAAACTAGGTATTGCAGCTGCTTCAGGGCATCTTCAAAGCTTAGATTTGCCTCATTCATAATAGTTTTCACTTCGACGACTGTATTCGTTTCGAAAACGAAACCGTCTGGAGAAAACCCCATCCAAGGGCACGTTGGGTGGATAATCAATCCCATCTTTCTAACTCTTTGTTTAGATTTCAATTCGTACTGTTTTATAGCATTTGGCTCTTCAGCCCGTCCTACTTTAAAATTTTTTATATCTGGTTTTGGTTTAAAGTAGCTGTCGAGCTTTTTATCCCATTCTACGTTTGGATTTTTAGCAGCAGTAAATAGAGTGTAGCACTCACTTGCTGTTATTCGTAGTTTCCTTTCGGACAGCCAAAACAAACCTTTCTGGTCGCGCGACTTAACGTTTACCTCGACAGCCTCATCGACGGTTATACATATTCGCTTGATGTAGGAAAACAAAATTATTAGGCAAACGTTAAAACACGACACACAACGATTACACAGGAAAACATTACACATTGGCGGTTCGCTGATACTAATGTAAATAAGCCTTTCTTCTCCCAACACAAGTTTTTTGTACAGTATTTAAGTCGAGGGGTTAGCGACTCGGAACTCACTGACTTCTGTCAGTGGAAATCAGAGAAAGTCAAAGAAAGTCACATCCTTGACGATTACAATTTCCTATGTCGATAAAATCGAATCGGAAGCAAAGAAATATTAATCAAGACCTCTTCAAATTGAAAAGCGTGGAAAATTACTGCCCAATGTTGTAAGAACAATTCGCCGTAGAAAAAACTGGCGAGGATGGAGATAGAAAAGCAAATTTAAACTATGACCTAGGGATATTCACGACAAAAAGTTTACTTTGTGTAATGTCCCACCCCTTAAGAAATATTTGAATAATCGGTTTAATTTGTTTTCTAAATCCTGGGAAGAAATTCAGCAGTTGAAAAATAAAAAAGAGCAACTGTCACCCTTCTAACTTTGGACACCCCTACGAAATCGTGAAGACAACCCTGAAGTCTAAAAGCGATTTTTTCTGAAAGCCTATTGTCTCATCTTTTCAAAATCGAGCAAGAAATGTATTTTTGGTGAGTCAATGTTTAGTCGAAAACTTAGTTACTTTCGCCTCTAGCTGAATTTCTTTTCAGGATTTTAAAAAAATTAAACAGAGGATTTTCGACCATTACAATATTTTGTGGGTGTCGGACGTTCAAAAATCGAAACTTTTTTTCGTGAATATCCCTAGCACCATACCCTAATACATCACAAATAGACAGACTTTAACATCTAAATGATCACCTTATTATAAAAATTTAACAAATTCTGTGGCATGTTGGTAAAGATAAAACTTCTTAAATTGAAATTGGTTGCTTGGAATAATGTTTTTAAAAACCCTCGTACTTCCTTCTCATTTTCATCAAACTGTGAATCCGAGCTCTGCGGTTTTTTGATTTCAGCAGCTCGATGAAGGAACTTAGCTATTGCACTTTTTTTACCTGAAACGTAATACAAGATTAAGCTTAACTGTCTTAAATTTAAATCAATGTAAGAATTTACTGCTGAACAACATTTGTTCGTTTTCTTTAAATTCTTTTTGGGCCAATGTATATTCCTTTGGTTTAAAGTTCCGAAATTCACTCAAATTTTGAATTATATCAGGTTCAAGTACACCCTGTGCCACCTCTTTCGATATTTTTCCCCAACTTTGTTGTCTCTGAGTGCAAAACAAACGGTCCAACGCTTTCTCACTAAATTTGTTAACGTTGTTTATTCATTCGATAAGCAAACTCATGCAACTTACTGATGAATGTGTAAAAGCGCTGCGTAAATGTGTTTACATTTAGAACCATTTCCAGCCTTGCAACTGCAATAAAATTTCCATTCATCAAATTTTTTATTTGTGTCAATCGTTATAGTGTGTGGCGATTGATCAGGGTGCGACGATTGAAGACATAACCCTTCAATTTTACACGTCTTGACGCTTTCTGAAACCACACCTAAATCAATTAAATGACCACATTTGTACACATCATCTCCGCTTCTCATAATGTTAGTGCCACCGAAATTTAGTAAATCAATCACTGAGACTTCGAACGTAACTTTGCCAACAACTGCTGCATCCTATACGTACATAAATGCATGTTTATAGAAATACTTTTAGTTCACTCACCATCTTATCACATAAAAACAATCACAAATAAATTAACTCCTGATTGGACACTTATTACGCCAAGAGCAAACTCATCTAGAGTTATACTTTCCACTTTAGTCGAACATTTACTTTATTTTTACTATGTCCCATGAGAATCAAAATTTAGGTTATGTATGTTTGTTTATGGGAACATTGTAAAATGATCATTGTACTAGATTTTTTAGTTACGACTGCAGCGCAAACTAGCGGCCAACCGAACTCTCCTATACTCAGCTCCACTAACTCAGAAGGACTTTGACTATGGTGATCTGATTGTATTTAGAAAGTATATTTTGGAGGAATGTGAGAAAAGTACTGATGGGTTTCGTTTTCTTGAATTGATTGACGGGCATTTAGGTGAATAAGCATTATTGATGTGCTTTTCTTATTGCCAAAATATTTCCAATAATCCTCGGATAATCACTTAATCTTTTGTTTTAAGAGTAATTTTTCTTAAAATAAATCAGAAAATATTGAAAGCAATCTTCTTATCTTCATCATCTAAACTTCTCCCGGAACAGTAAGCAGTTTGATCAGGATATTCTTGTAGTCCCCACTCGTGTCCCCCACCACGTCATCCTCGTGCCAAACATGGCCTTGTATCTCTCAATGATGTCTATCAAGTCTATTTCCGCCCTGAGCACAATGATTCTGATTAGAGCCTCGTCATTAGTGCCTACTCCGTCCGTTGCCTCCTTCAGCCTCTCTGCATAAAAATCTGGTGCGCTCCGAATTATTTTCACTACTGCACCGTAGACCTCTTTCATGACATCAGATAAGACCTCTGAGTCCTCCAGCATACCCTCAACTGATTGACCTGTGACGTCCTTGTACGAAGTGAAGAGCTGAGCCAGCTGGATCCAACTTCTCTCCTGGAGGCACGCCTTAAAGATCTCTTCTTTGGAAGTACCTGCGGGAGCTCCGCCCTCAAGATTCTCAATGTCCACTTGAAGAAGCTCCATGTCCACGTCGGGGCCACGTCCCGGCCAGCGCAGATAATCCCTTACCCATCAAACGAATATGGAGGTTATAAAGATGTTTAGAAAAGAGGCAGTGTTAAAACATTGAGTGAGTTACCAAAAATGAGAGAACGGAACTCGTCAGGAAAGTCCTCTCCTATGTCTGCCTCCAGCTCAGTGCCGTATTTGGCCTTGTAGGCCTTCTTCATTTCCTCCAGTTCCTTATTGCTTCGTAGGAGAAGCAGCCCCAATAGAGTATACGCGTCCGAGCACAGTTGTTTCTTGTTCTTCATCTTTTGCAGCTTCTTCAGCAGTTTATCTCCTCGGGTTTTCTATAACGGAAGACAAATTTCAACATAATGTTTTCGTATTATGAATACTGTATTCACAATCACCAATCCCCATCATGCATCAACTCACCACAATGGCATTTCTGATGCACTCGAGGATGTACTCCTCAGGGTGCTTAATCAGGGAAAGCACAAGCTTGCCAAAGCTGTAGCTCAGTTCGCTGTCCAGCTCCTTGACCAGGTTCTTTCCGTACATGATCTTGTACATGCTCTTGATTTCTTGCCGTTGTGACACCGTGTGACCAACTACTACCTCAGCGATAGTGTTTTCGTTGGTGCCAATACCTTTCATGGCTTCGTAAAAGCGTTTGCATGCGTCACGACAATTGAATCGCTGTTTTGTCACAGTGCCCTAAAACCGTCACATTTTAATTGCAAATTCTTTATATAGTCTTTTCTTGTTCAAAAATTTAAATCAGAAAAATAAATTACCCTCTTTCCAGCCGTGTAGAATCCCATGATGACGTTAATGGTTTATATGATAACCTACACTTCTCTAAGAATTAAATTTAACTTTTTAGAGTGTGTATTGGTGAAAGGATATGCGCTGCTCTTGTCCTCTCCTCCGTTGTCAAGGATTAACAAGGAGTTCACTAATTCAGCTCTCGGATGACTCTCCCTACCTACTGACGTCACAGAGCTCGCTGAATTACTTCCTCGGAGAAAAGGCTGACCCTCCAAAAAAAATTTAGGAATTACGACGCGTTCACGGACGTCCTTGGAATTCTTCTCCATTGCCATTTTGGGCACGGTA
The DNA here is from genome assembly GCA_026413465.1 of Trichosia splendens. Taxonomy (NCBI): domain Eukaryota; kingdom Metazoa; phylum Arthropoda; class Insecta; order Diptera; family Sciaridae; genus Trichosia; species Trichosia splendens. The sequence continues at coordinate 13,916 of JANVCI010033337.1, read as the reverse complement.
CGAGTCTTGACAGTAGAAATGGAGAAAAATAAGCAGGAATTTATTTCTTGGTTGGCAATAAAGGTTGGAATGCTGTCTCAAGGAATTGGATGGAATCAGTCAGGAAGGTAGCGTGTTTTGCACGGATGGTGAACAGCTAGAATAAAGGAATGCAAAAGCAAAAGTTAGGGAGAATGTGCATCTTCATAGTTCTTTATTACGCAGGTGAACGCAAGTTTACCGTAGTTATGCATTTGGTTTGTTTGTCTGTCCGTCTGTCTGTCTGTCTGTCCGTCTGTCTGTGGTTGCGATAACTCCAGAACGCGTTGACCGATTTGGCTCAAATTTGGTACACATTTTCTATGGATGGACCATAAGGAAGAACCCTATTGATTTGACCCGAATCGGTTGACCCCTTGGGGTCGGGGTCGGGGGGTCAACACTTTTTAACTCGTTGGCATATGGGTTGTGATACATCATTCGAAAGCTCTTGTTGAGGACATGAATATTCAATAATAATTTTGACCCTAATATGTACCCTGTGGGGGTGGGGTCAAATAAACGTTTTTTAAGGGGGCCGTAGCTTTTGATCACATTGATCACATCACGCAAATGAACAAAGATAAATTTACCCACTGTTCACCTGCGTTATTTGGATCATGATTTGTCATGACTGGTTTTTTGTCGGATTGCCAATGGGGGAGCTGATTCATGCAAATCGGTATTAAATATAAACCACTGCAAGCATCAGGTGAAACACTTAGCTGGATAACGAGTATTTCATAATAATGAGGAGGATGATTGCCATACATGTTATCATTAACTATGAAATCAATAATTTTCTACGATATGCATAGAATGCTCTTCCCCAAAACGTAATAAGCTTTTGAATGATACCACATTATGTATTGCCATATGAAATGCTTCCTCAGCGTCACGCCCCGGGGGAGTTTACCGATTTGGTCGAATTTCTCTAGAGTTCCTTCTAAGGACATAAGGAACCTATGTATTACAAGCGCAATAGCTTCATTGAAACCGGTTGAAGAGTGTAACCTGTAAAGTGTTTTTAGATAGACCGACAGACCGACGGCCAAATACGATCAAGTCAATGCTAGCTGACGCTGTCAGCTATGCATAATAAATCAATATTATTTTCTTGCATTTTTTTATTTTCAATATACTTCCGGTAAGCCTTATATCATCATTTAGTCTTTTGTTTTCATAAATAGCATCCACTACATGCATTCATATGTAATATGCTACACTGTATCAAAAGCGAAAAAAATTTCAGTAGCTCAATGAATGCTGAGCTGTAGAAAACTTCAAACATTTGTATTAACTATGTTAAATTAAACTGTAATGCAACAGATAAAATATTTCGCCACATTATTTGACTTGTTTAGATTGTATCCACAATTTGGGTCGAGTATATCAGTACTTAACATTGAATTGAGATATCAGCATTTTTAACCCATTATGTTTCGTTTGGAACATAAAAAAGCGAGACATACATACATACATACATCGATACATCACATGATAACATTCATACTGTGTAAATTGTATTGCCAGTCCAACCTATAATTGTTTCATGATAAAAATATTTATCGTATTAACTACTTTTAAAGCTCAGCATATGTGCGCATAAATAAAACCACAAATACAAATGAATAAGCTTTCAAATTACCTCGTCAGTGTATTAAATAGTACCATGTCATTATCATTGTGATTAAATGATATCATGAGAAGCTTACTCTTCAGAATTTTTTTCTGTTGAAAAGTGTTTTCAGAGTGTACTAGAAAAATAATAAGCCGCATGCAATGCAAGTATAAACTTTTCAACTTGCTCCTTACACCCAAAAGTAGTTCAATAAAAGGATTAAAACTTTGACTTACATCATGAAAGAATGGCAAAGGGCGAACATCCTGAAAAATTTGGTATAGCTTGTTAAACCGACATTTTGTAATAAGCTTAATCTTATAACTTAAAATTGTCTACATTTTGGGGAATGATGACACAGATGCCGTGGTAAGTACGTACAATCTCATAATATTTATCACATATACTTGAATATCAATTTTATTAACGTATTTTAACAAATACGTTTTTTACTTGGTGTAGGATGTTTTGGGGCGAAAGCTTTCAAGAGATCCTTTGGGGGTAGAGAGGCTGCCATTGAAGTTTTCAATTCTACTTTAATTACAACAAAGAAGGCTGAGCTTGCAGTCCAACTTTTGGAAAAGCTTAATATAGCCATGAGAACAATGTGAGATACAACAGTGTGGAAACACACGATGACTTAATTTACATTGCGTTGGAACTATGTCTACTCTCACTGCACGATAAAATTGGGATGAGTCAGTTGAAGATTGATCCCACAACAATTTTGAAGGAATGTACTAAAGCACTGGAATATCTCCACAAGCAAAATGTAACACACGAATACCTGAAACCAGAAAACATTCTTCTAACTCAAAATAATCAAGTGAAGACTTCTGTGTCTCTGAAATCTTCACTTGATTATTCTGAGTTAGAAGAATATTTTCTGGTTTCAGGTCTCCATGTAATACATTAATTATATTATGCTTTGATTTGACTACTGATTGTAACGTAACTTTCGAATTTATCAATGAGCTAATGCATATGTGAATTAGAAACAATAATGAATATTCTTGTTTGAAGCAATGCCAGTTCAGAAATTTGAAAAAAGTTTGAAAACCATCATTTGTAAATTGTGAATTTATTAGCCGGATTATTTTTTATAATAAAAGCAATGCACTAAATATGCATGTATAAGCTGTGTCACAAATTTGTTATCATATATATGTACCGACGATTTAAATTGATACACATAATTGTTGCAAGTCCTGATTTTATTGGGGTCGCTTATCTCCTGATATGCTTTCATAAGTAAAGTCAATAAAATGTGAAAACAAATATGCAGTAGTACATATTGGAAATAAATTTAAACAAGTACATGAAAGGAATGTTAGGATGCCTTGCTTGAGTTTCAGTTTGTGACCCTTCAAGGTTGTCTTCCCGAACCCATTGTTAAAGTGTATCAATACAATGTAACTTTTATGAGGATGCACATAAGCTGTCCCTTTCTTTTCTTTATACGAATGATAAAAGTGACCAGTAGGATAAATTTGAAAGGTTCAACAACGCAGTTGACATTATATTTCTTCGTCCTTTCAAGCATTGTCGTAACATTTAAGCTTAAGCTTGTCTAGACTATTCCACAATATAAAGAAAATGCATTTTCCATTATTAATGGACTTGCATCCCATGTAAATGTGTCTTGGTATTCTGTCCTACTCGAATCCTTAAAGAGTAAACATCATAATAAATGTGGGTCCTTCAATACAGTATATTAATTTGTATGCCAAGTTTCACAAAAATTGAATGAAGTATATCGGGATACCGCTTTCATAAAAAGACATACAAACGGACTTGTCCGTCTCTCTCCTTTAATTATTTTCAGATAGTCCCACATCCTGGCACAAAATAAGCTCTATCTTATAGTAGAATCTTGAAGTAGGGTTTTGACAGTTTCAGGGAGTGGCAATCCTTGCCCACAAAACGGTCCCTATTTGCTTGTTGGAATAGTAAAAGTGATCACAAAAATGAATTTCAGGGCATAGCATTTTAACGGACATTTAAGCTTTTAATCCCTTCGAATACTGTCTTCTAGTTTAAGCTTAAACTTGTCTAGATAGTCCCAAATTTTTGAGAGGACGTTTTTCTTTTATTATTGGACTTGCATCTTGATATTCAGTATTTTTGCGATCCTTGAAAAGTACATATTACAATAACAAATTGAGCTCAGACTTAATTTCTGAGTTAACACATTTAGTGGCCATTATAGCAATCTACAGAACTCGGAATATAAACATAAACTTTCAATTTAGTCGGTTCAACAAAATATCTAATTATGAATTCTGTGGGGATGCATCGCTCATTCTACGCTGTACTACTTTGTATCCTTGTGTCGGAAGTATGGTTTGGAAAAGGTCAAGGCAGGTCATTCACCGCACCTCAATGTGGAACTGAAACTAATGAAAATCCACTTGACATCAGTATGGTAAGCAATAAAAGAACTAAGTTAATAATCTCAGGTCAACTTCCAGCAAAAGTTATTTGAAGCCCAAAAAGCAACACAATTTATTTTATTATTAAAACTCATTGCTTAGAGTCCGGGATTCCTTACTGGCGCATTGCCATATGTTGGTCATCACGAGTGCACGGACGCTGGAGTGTGTCGGAACATTCCATTTATCTGTCCAGAGTCCAGCTGCTGTATTTCAAGTACAAATAACATCACTTTGCCCCCATTAAACTCTTCAGTACCCTCTCATTGTGGTTGTTGGGACTCAAACACGAAAACATGTGAGCCAGTTCGAAGTTTTCGAATGGGCTCGTCCACAAGATGTGACCAGGAAAGAGGGATTTGGGTCAGCAGCCAGTTTGAGCTTGCCCAGTCCTCAATAAGAATCTGCAAAGAAAGCAGCGATACTGCAGAAATCATAAGTTACCATATATCTAAATATTAATTCATGGTATTTTATGGTTCATTAAAATTAATCGCACATTTCTTTTTTAAGAATCTCAGTAATGATGGAAAAGAACTTGTTATTGAAATCACGATCACGGCATGCTCGCCTGAAAAAACGAAACGGCCAGTTGCTTTTAGTCTACTGCTTGGTAATCAAAATGACAATTATAAAATGAAAGATTATATTAAAGAAGAAACAGGACGCATGAAAAACTTGTTGAGCTTAATTGAGAAATCATCAATACAAGTCAGTCCCAGAACAGCCAATGTCCAGAATTTTACGACAACCGTAACAAATTTCTCCAACAATAAAGAAAATCATCAATCTCAAGACCTTTACAAAACACTTGCACTACAAAGATGCAGCAGTGAAATTGGATCTGCTACTATTTCAATGGTAAACAATTTGTTTGGAATGCTGAAATTTAAAACAAATTTCACATTCGTGTAAACAATTTTTTTGATTGTCTTACTAATTTTAGTGCCCTAGTTTTCTACCATAAACATTAAACTACGTTTTGAACCCTGTCTCTGGAGTGTGTGGAAATCAAGGAACGTGTCTCAATTCTAACGAAAGTTGTTTAACCACAAGCTGCTGCTTAATATCCGATAATACGGATTTCTATGGATGTGACTGCGTTCCTACTAGCCGGGATGACTGTATTTTGGATCACAAAGTATATCGAATTAATGCAGTTACATGCACAAGTAATGGAGAACGAGTTCAAAGAGAATTAAAGGATACCGTCTAATGTGTCTAATAACTGCATTAGGGAGAATTCTTCATGGGCAATGACATCAGTTAAATATGTAAGATTTAAAAGATGAATGCGAAGGAGTCATTTGACGATTTTTTTGGTAAACTAACAAAGTTTACATGTCTTTTAGGAACCTCATGGAATTGAGAAAGTGCTGCTTACTGTTGAAAGAAGACATTGCGTTGTAACCAACAGCTTAAACCAGGCATACTTGGAGGTCGAAGAGCTCATACTAGCGGAAATAAATAAGGACAAGTTAAGGAACACATTGGAAAATATTAGTGAATGAACGATAGTTTACAGATACTTGAGAAATGTTCAAAGTTAAAAGTAATTTGTAACCTTTTATGATAATCTTCTGACTCATAGTTCGACAAAGTAATGTGGAAGTTATTAGGGATGTATTTCATCATATTATTATCTAGCTGAATAACAAATAAAGCAAATGTATTAAAGTTTAAGAATGATATTGTTGTTCATACAACGTCTTAGTAAAATAAAATATTTTTTAAGCCCCTGAAAAGGACCTGAGGTCGGATCAAAACTTTGGATCGTTTTATAATAAAAATTTTTGAATTTCTACAGTAGTTATTTTTTTTATAAAATATCTTTTCACAAAATAAAGTATGTGAAGCAAATGGCATGTAGCAAATTATACAGAAGTTTGGCAAACTAGGAAACATGAAGGTATAGTATTACGGTTAAAATATAGCAGTACCAGCTTGACCATTAAGCATATTTTACACATGATTTATATTAATATTAAGTAGATAGACTTTCGCAAAACATGTTAAATGGTTATGCTGGTCTCTGTTGGTGGCATATGTGATGCCTATGCAGCTCACTATAAATTATACCATTCTGGTGACTTATTTTTTCCCTAAATTATTCCCAAGTATGTACCGTTATAGAAATTTAAAAGGATGAATAAAATTAAGTAAAATAAATAAAACATTACTCCAATTTCAAGACTGGGAATAAGACTAACAATTGTTGGTCTGCACTTATATTTGCAATTTTGCATTTTATTTGTATTCGACACTCTTGTAATAGCATTTACATGTTGTTAGTGGTGAAAGGTAATTTACAGACAATGCAGCCTTCCAACGTAAGAGATAATAAAATTTTTGGCTTGAATGGCTTGTTTTTGTCACCTTGTTTGTCGTTCATCACAATTGTCAGCATTTTAATTGAAGTTTTATCACAACCAGCAATTATGGCAGCAGTCATATAATCACTTTTCATATACGTCAGTGCTTTTTCTTATCACTTTTAATTGTGCCAGCTATATCCAGACACCTGTGTAAATATCAAGAACACAATGTAATCAAGGCGATCAATGTAATCATCCTAAAAGCTTATCGCATAACCTATATAATATTAATAGTGAAAAAACTTTTATGTTGAATGCTTCGTGCTTTTAAAATCGAGTCCAATGAAAGGCTTACATTTTGAAAAGAGCCGATTATCTCATCTTTCATTTGAAACGAGCTCATTGAAACTCAAACTATTCCACCAAACTGCTGATAAGACTGACGTAACTATATGCCTTGACGTTATAAATTTTTGTCTCGAATTTTCCTTTGTTCGTCAACATTTTTAAAGTTCTGGTGAGCAAATTAATTGGACTATAAGCAAATTCCATGAATTCATTGATCACCAAATGGAACCACGATTTGTTAAAAAAACTACTATTCCTGGTATATTTCAAACAACTATCAAGAAGGTGTATTTTAGTTGACTTCCTTCGAACAATGAAAATTCTTTTATCTGCAAAAAATAATTAAACGAGCATTTATGTACGAATCTGTCAGCAGGATATGATAACCACATACCTTATCCATTTCTACAGAATAGGGAATTCTTTAATAGTTGGATCATTCCTTCCTGCACCCTACTCATATCATACACTCATGTTATCATTTTATGTAAAATCAATGGTAAAACATAAATCATTTAGGTCATTTTTCCATTTTTCCTGTCGCCAAAATAGTCAGACTGATTAAATGCTTAAAAATTCTTTGTAACGATACCACATTGCTTATGACATATATCATGCAACTTAACAAATGCTATATTGTTATTATTAAAAGAGCTAGTAATAAAGTCATATATTATTATACCAGTTGTCATTGCCAGTTGGAAGTTTATCTTTATCATTTTTAATTGTCCACGCATTGTCCAGATGGTTGCAAAACTATCAGATAGCATACAAAATTCAACAAGATGCAGCCACGTAGCCTATCTCATGGCCTTTTTTTGGTTGAGCACAGTTCCATTTTAGTGCTTGTCAAGTGCGGTGGAACTTGCGTCAGTTTCTAGGCTCAAGCCCAGTTTTAAATACCCAAAATAAGAAAATTTGAATTAAATTTTGAAAATTCCATTTATAAAAAAATGTAATTTTATCAGATTTAACGATATTTAAGAAAAAATTTTGATTAAAATAGTAAAACTTTATTTCTGACGTTTTGACTTTAAAAATTCATCGTAAGTGTTCACGGCTGAATCCCGGGAGTTTTCTCCCCCGGGATTCAGCCATGAGCTCATCATATTCGAACAACATAATACAGAAAAGAAAGATTGCTGAGGTTGATTATAAAAAGAGAAATATTTATTAAAAATTATTTATTTGAGTTATATTTTATAATGAATGGATTCAGGTGGCTATTCATAATTTATATTTGGTTAAAATAAGATTTTTACTAATAATTAATTGAACTGAAACTAAATGTTACTACTAGTTACTAGTTTATTAACTATAAGGAAGGAATTAAATTTACTCTATATGCTAGTTTCACATAATATTTAAGATATGCTTATCTGTCCTTATTTGTATGATACATATTATATTAAGCACTTAAAATATCTTAAACTACGGAAACTTAAGTTTTATAATTACGGGTTTTAAAATATTTGCAACTGTTATAAAATTCCATTAACATATTTTACATTTAAATAATATATATTTTGTCTATCTTAGCTATTTTAAAATATAGTGTCATAGTCTCTTAAATATGCAATATGTAAAAAAGGTGTAAAATTTTAATATTGTCTAGTTGTCAGTATTTACAAAAACAGATACCAGCTTCTGCCATATCGTCCTTGTTTTAGCGGCAGAACGTAATAGGTCAACAGTTTCTTCTTTCAAAAGTCCACTCTTATTTGCATGCTCTGCGTACCATAGTGGGGAGTGGCCTTCGCTGTCGACTGCATTGACATCCGCTCCCATTTCCAGAAGCAAACGAATGACCTCGTTGACATGTCTCTGTCCCTCGATAACTGCCACGTGAAGTGGAGTACGCTTGTCTTTGTTCCAAGCATTCACCTGGCAACCCACCGAGATTAAGTATGAAATCGCGTCCATATTTCCAAGCTCAGCTGCTATGTGAAGAAGCGTTTCATTACCATTCCACAAGCTTTTAAGATTTCCACCAAATTGAACAATCAACTCGAGAATGGATTTTCCTCGAAGTCCAATAACAGCTCTCTCAAGTGCACGATCCCAATCTGGATCTTTATTTCCAGGACAGTTTTTAAAGTGAGAAGCCAATAATTTGATTGTGTCTTCTCTCATATCAATGAATTCAAGTGCAGTGTGCAGAGGTGTGTGGTTTTTCTTACTGCACACCAAGAATATGTAACCAATACCGTTTTCCCTATTGAATGTATTAAGATATTACAAACTTGTAATATTAATTTTCTTAAAGAACTTGTATAGCGAAAATGAAATATGAAATAATGTTGACTTGAAATAAAACCAGCAATTGCTAGTCTGCAGTTATATTTACAACCTTGTATTGTATTTGTACTCGACCTTCTTATAATGGCATTTAAAAATTAAATATACATAAGGGGATATTTAAAGATCATACAGCATTTCAACGTACAAGAGGATTAAATGTGGCACATATTTTATGGACTTGTTTTTGTCTCTATGCTTGTCATTTATCACAATTGTCGGCATTTTAATTTAAGTTTTATCACAACCAAAAATAACTTTAGCGGCCATGCAGTCAGTTTTCATATACATCGGTGTTTTTTGTCATAATCTGTAATTGTGCGAGCCTTGCCCAGTTATTTTTGTACATATCAAGGAACACAGTAATCCAGATGTAACCTAAAAACTTATATCATGATCACTACAGGTGAGAAAAATGTGTAATGTTTAATGTTTGATCTTTTTAAATCGAATTTATTGAGACTACTCTAAATTTTTATGCTCAAGGATATTTTAAGTTATCATTTGTAGTAACCTTTTATTTTTATTTCGGTCATTGTCAAATACATAGATATATTATATCAATACATATCAACTGCAACCATAAAAATAATAAATGTTGTTAACAAAGTCGAAATTTTTTGTTTCTATTCATTAAATCACGACAGAAAATATTAAGTCTGCTAATCAAGAAAAAGTTTTTTATTCTAAAAATATAAATCCTAGTGTTTTCTTTACACAAACAGTAAAATAACCAATTTATATTTTGTTTACTATTTTGTATATAATTATTTCAAATCATCAAGCATTTTATAAAATATTATACTAGTAATACATTAAAAACATTGGCATTACAAATCTGTTTTCATGCTTATTACCGTTACCCAGCTACTTAATGTAGCCACACAGTATTTTTGCATGGCACTCACTCATCGGCACTCATTCAATAAATAAGTCTAAATCCTATCTCACTGTCTTAATTTTCAATTACCTCTGCTCATTATAGCATCTTATCACAAATTCACGCGACCATATATTTCAAAATCTATTTGTATCTGTTCCCCATCTTGTATAAGATGTACAAGTTTCTAAACAAACCAATTTTCGTTAAAATGTCGCTTCTCAACGGTTTTTTCCCCAAAAACTTCTTTTTCTGTCTAGTATTACTATCAGTAGTCCCGGTTAGTTTATTAGCCTGTAACCCTGATGAACCAAATCTCTGTAATTGTGGAAAAGATCTGGAATGTGGTTTCGGGATCGGTGTGGGAGCTGTAGCCAAGTGGCATTGTGTTCACGAAGAAGAAACATGCAAAAATGTAAAACTCAATCCCAATGAATGTCTATTATTCTATAGTTCTCATCCAAACAAGTGACATCTTGTACCACAATAAGTTTACAAAAAAAATTATCATTGATGTGTTAGAGTTCAGGGATATTTCTCAATTGAGCTACTTATTTTAACGATAGAATAGTAGCTATTCAAAATAAATCTTGTCCTTTGAATAGATACTTTAAACATGCTTGATTACATTCTAGATAATGGGCCTTTAAAGCGAACAACGGATAGCGCTGCCCTGCGATAATTTTTATTTTCTTTGGTATTGCACATTACGTAACAGAAAAAACTAACTCGCACGGAAACGGACCACTAGAATGAATCCATTTGTCAGTGTATGATCCATAATGCAAATGATTTCCCTTCAATTCAAAAGTACTATTTTAAAGGGTCCCAGCTCGAAATTCCAATTTAAATCAGCCACAGCAAAGTGGTCATAAGTATATTTTAAGATGTCCAGGTCCCTGTGGACGTAAAAATTCTTGACCTTCACAGTAAATCCCTTTGAAAACCATGAAAATATTCTTAGCTAACAATCATTAAGAATGCATAGAATGAAATGATAATTTAAAGTAAATTGTATACCCTTTTTCCGGGAGTGTCCCAAACGGGGTCGATCAATCTCATCGCAAGCTCTTATCCACCCACTTTGCACTTAGTTTTGGCAGGATTACGAGACAACTCATTGGGGGGAGGGCTTTCTATTGATTTAGTGTTCTTGCCCCCGTAATATCCCACAGATTTATCAGCTTCAAATTTGATCCCTGTGCAAGAGTCCGTATGTCTCTCGCCACCAAAGTTCACAGCCAGAATCACTTCGTCGATTTGGCATTGAGAAGGTTGCCCAACAAACCTTTGTCAGCAGATTATTCCAGAGAAAAGGTAATGAGTTCATGGTCTGATATCGGATACATTCATTGGTATTGAGTTTTATATTTTTGCATGTGTTTTCCTCGTGAACACAATGACACTTGGCTACTGCTCCCACACCGATCCCGAAACCGAATTCAAGGTCTTTTCCACAATTACAGAGATTTGGTTCATCTGCTAACTAGTATTGGTAATAATAGAAAGAACACTAATTTTTTGGGAGAAAAACTGTTGAGAAACGACATTTTACCGAAAATTGGTTTCTTTAAAAAATTGTACTACTTCAAATGTGGGATTTACCATGAAGGTCGAGAATTTTTGTGTCCACAAGGATCTGGACATCATAAAATATACTTATGAACGCTATGCTACGGCTGATATAAATTGGAATTTCGAACTTGGACACTTTAAAAATAGTAGTTTTGAATTGAAGGGAAATCATTTGCATTTTAACGAAAATTGGTTTTTTTTAAACTTGTAAAACTTATATAAGATGGGGTACAGATATAAATAGTCTTTGAAATATTTGGTGGCGTGGATTTGTGATAAGATGCTTTAATGAGCAGAGGTAATTGAAAACTAAGACAGCGAGATAGGATTTAGACTTGTGTATGGAATGAGTGCCGATGAGTGAGTGCCATGCAAAAATACTGAATGGCTAGATTAAGTAGTTAGATGGTAATAAGAAACTGATTTCTTCTCAAGGTTAAGAGTATATGACTTTCTGTCACGTATGCCTCTGATTTTCCGATCGAGGGATACTTGTATTCAAGCAAATACACGACAGTTTTGAAAAGCAATAATATAACAACAAGCTAGTCATGTCAAGCCATGAGCAGAATAACGTAGATGAATCGGTACATGTAAACACCTGGAACCGACCCCCACCCCCACGGGGTATATGATTGGGTCGAAACTAGTGTTGATTATTAGTCTCGTTAAGTAGAGATTTCAAACAATGTATAACATGTTATATTTAAAAAGTGTTGACCCCATGACATTAATCCCTGCCCCATGGGGTACATGATGGGTTCAAAATAATTGCTGACTATTACTGTCCTTGAGTAGATCCTACGAAGGATATAATATTTTATATGTCACTGTCAAAAAAGTGTTGATCCGGTGACCCCGACCCCTAAAAGGTCAACCGATTGGGGTCAAAGTCTATAGGGCTCCGTGTTAGGATCCATCTAATGTGTGTACCAAGTGGGACTCAAATCGATCAAGGCGTTCTTGAGACATCGCTTGGACAGACGGACAGACAAACGTAAATATTTCATAACTACGATGAATGCGATTCATCTACGTAAAAACTATTAAACAGTTGTAAAATTGAGTAAAGTGTAGTCTGTACGTAAATTTGAACGTTGTTCTAAAATAGGCATGACGTAACAGATTTAACAACCTTTTTTCCATTGTTTCTTAGAACTGATGAATGCAAGAATTCCAGTTAGTTACACGTGTAAAAACTTGATTTATACACGTATGCCAACAACGTGTCAAAATTTAAATTGGGTGTAGCGTTATCATTTGTAGTAACCTTTTATTTTTTTCGGTCAATGTCAAATTTATACATATATATTTATCAACTGTATATATTTAAAAAATTACTATTCCTGGGATTTTTCAAACCAAAATAGTGTATACCAAGGCTTCTTACGTCTTGTTTTAAAAGTTACTGGAGCAAGGTATAGCTTAAAGTCAAAATAGCATAAACCGAAAAGGGGATTACGAAGATCATAGTGTTACATATTATGCAGTATTTTATTTTGTTTTTTAACGTGTTGAGTGGGGGTTGGTTTTGAGACCCATCAAAGGATAGGCATGCATAAGTTTATTAGCTATAGAGTTATGATTTGATATACTAATCATCAATTTGACTTACAATTAATATAAACATTTAAACCATTTTATATTACGACCAAACTTTTAGCTCAGGCTTATCCACGTACTTCAAAATATATGTTACCAGATTAGTATGTGGCCCGTCTGTAAAAATAAGTATGCAAAATATTTTGTCGTGCCAAACATGAATCATCATAATAGGTAGAATTTAATATAAAATTCTATGTTAAATTCTTAAAATGTTATGAGAAAATATTTATTATATATTTTATCGCTGTTTTTCACATTTCCATTGACTATGTGAGTTTTTAAATATTGATAACAAATATTTCATAGGTTGGTAAATGTTAGAAAAATAATTCGACAGATCATAAATGTAAATTTTTATGGACTATGTGGAACCATATACTTTTTCAGATTGCTAATCTCCTGATACGCGCTCAAGAAAGAAGTGTATCAAACACAACATATTACAACATATTTTTCATTTAAGAACTGTAAATTCTAGTTGAAAATGCGATAAAATTTTCTACCAAAAGGATACGGTATACCTTACATAAGGGATGAAAAGACAAATATGAAAGAGTGAAATAAAACATCAAAGAAAAAATTATCTTTTATTGAATTTTGCCTTTTGTAATTACTTTTACCATTTTACCACAAATTAATCATAAAAATATTTAAAAAGTACTGTTGTGATACCAAAACCCATTTTCCAAGCATTTTTATTAAAGATCCAGATCCATCCAGATGACTATTTTAGTGTGTGCAAAGAAAGGGATTACATTTAATGCAAAATATATGTGTAACTCAATACAATACTAACACACATACTTTTAGACCGAATCTTTATA
>JANVCI010032226.1:0-12303 GCA_026413465.1 Trichosia splendens | reverse complement strand
AAAAAGTACGCAATGACATTTTAAACTCTCGAAATCCTCGAAATCCTCGAAATCATAACGCCTCGAAATCATCGAAATCCATTGTGAGTATACAGTAAGTCTATCTATCAGCAATGAACATGGTAGCACCTATTCAACCCGAGAAAACTTGAAAGAAACACATGAGCACACCCATTATGCCATTCTTTCGACCACAGTTTCAACTATGGATAATTGAATTATTTTTTCAACAGAAAACTCTTATTGGGAATAGAGCAGTTGCATCGAGAGGACGTTTTATATATGTATATATGTGTACATACATAGAACCTGCTCTGCAACTGCTCTATTGGAGAAACTTTTTTAACACACAAACTACATGTTAATTGAGATACACATTGATTTTGAAGCCATAATAAGTTCTCACCGTTCTCACTGATGTCAAAAATAGGGGCCCAGGCAACATTTTCTCATTACACTCGTTAGACTCGTGTGGAGCATATAGTCTCTTAGATTCACCAGCTACCAGGTAACATTGAGAAATAATGCAAATCGACATAAGTTGTCTTGGGCAATTATGTTCAGGATTGAAAAGTAAGTCAACTGAACGATGTCTGTCTGTCTGTATGTGCGCAGTTTCCCGAAGTGGTAGTCTGGGGAGGTGGAGGGGTACCGAGAAAAAAAATAAAAATATTTTTTGATATGTTGGAGAGCAAAAAAAGCAACCTTTATAGGAAATTTGAGGAGAAGCAAATTTCCTAAAGACTAAATATTTCCAGATCAAGTCTATCAGGTGCTACAGGTGATTTTAGAGTAAAACTTGAGGTCGGGCTGCACTTCACCTCAAATATCTCTGGAAGTGGTGAACTTTTGTTCAGCAATGCTTTGTCCAATCACTTCCACCTCTCTCCACTGAGACACCACCGTTCCCCAAAGTGTCCAAAATGAGATGAGGTCGCAAAATTTTGTATTTTTCGAAATTAGTGGAGATACTCGATGGATATTGTCCCAGTGGCCAGGGAAAGGTGCCCATAGGTGATTTGTTTAACTGAGATGGATCCACCTCTTACCAGATCAAGAACTTAGGCATCTTCGTAGCTTCCATCGTGTTTTATGGGTTCCCTTCAGGATTTGAGGCATAAGAAAGGTGCCCAATGGTGAGTTCTTGAAATGAGATGAGTCCACCTCTTCCCAGGTCAAGACCTTAGCGATTTTGATGGGTTCCATTGGGTTTTGTGTCTGGAAAAAATCCAGAAAAGCACAAAATCCGAACGAGGACAAGTTCCGGACGGAGAAAATCCGGAACATCAAAAATCCGGATAGGACAAAATCCGGAAGATGTAATTATCTGCAGTATTTACGTGTCGACTCAACAAAGGGTTAATGGCTGGAATATTTACGTGTCTACTGAACAAAGGGTTAATGCCGATACTCCAATATTGTAGTACTGTATGTGTATGTTTGTGTTCGCACAGCGCTGAATACAATATTATTTAGTATGCATTCAATCACTGTATTAAATGGAACCTGTTGCGACAATATTAAAAAGTAATAAAAGTGTCCGCCCGCCAAATCCCCGTGCCTGCAGCGGGCTTTTCCGCCCCTGCAGGCAGCCTAACGGAAGGGGAATTAAATGGGACGAAGAATTCCAGACACTCAAGATTTGAGTCATAAGAAAGGTTCCAATAGGTGAGTTCTTCAACTGAGATGGGTCCACCTCTTTCCAGGTCAAGAACTTAAAGATTTTTATAGGTTTCATCCGGTTTTATGGGTTCCCTTCTGGATCTGAGGCATAAGGAAGGTGCCCATAAGTGAGTTCTTCAGCTGAGATGAGTTCACCTCTTCCCAGGTCAAGAACTTAGGGACTTTCATAGGTTCCATCGGGTTTTATGTTTTCGCTTCTGGATTTGAGGCATATGAAAGGTGCCCATAGGTGACTTCTTCAATCGAGATGGGTCCCACCTCTTCCCAGGTCAAGAATTTTGGAATTTTCATAGCTTCCAACAGGTTTCATGGTTTCCGTTCTGGATTTGAAGCATGGGAAAGGTGCCCATAGGTGACTTCTTCAATTGAGATGGGTCCACCTCTTCCCATTTCAAGAATATTGCGATTTTCATAGCTTCCCTGGTTTTATGGTTTCCGTTCTGGATTTGAGGCATGGGGAAGGTGCCCATAGGTGAGTTCTTCAACTGAGATGGGTCCCCATCTTCCCAGGTAAAGAAATTTGGGATTTTCATAGCTTCCACCGGGTTTAATGGGTTCGCTTCTAGATTTGAAGCATGGGAAAGGTGCTCATAGGGAAGTTCTTGAACTGACATGTGTCCACCTATTACCAGGTCAAGAACTTTGGGATTTCCATAGCTTCCATCTAGTTTTATGGGTTCCCTTCTGGACTCGAGGTATGAGGAAGGTGCCCACAAGTGAGTTCTGGAGATTAGTCCACCACTTCTCAGGTTTAGAACTTAGATATTTTTATAAGTTTCATCGGGTTTTATGGGTTGCCTTCAGAATTTGAGGCATAAGAAATGTGCCCATAGGTGAGTTCTTGAACAGAGATGAGTCCACCTCTTCCCAAGTCAAGAACTTAGGGACTCTCATAGGTTCCATCGGGTTTTATGTTTTCCCTTCTGGATTTGAGGTATGGAAAAATTGCCCATAGGAGAGTTCTTGAATTGAGGTGGGTCCACTGCTTCCCAGGTCAAGAACTTTGGGAGTTTCATTGCTTCCATCGAGTTTTATGGGTTCTCTTTTGGATTTGAGGTATGAGGAATGTGCCCTTAGGGGAGTTCTTGAGCTGAGACAGGTGGGTCTAAAGGTACATTACATACATATACATGCATACATAAATAAAACATACTGTCGCATGAGTCTCCGCTAAAATTGGCGCAGCCAATTTGCGTTCCTTTCTAGTTTTTTTTTAAATTTTAGACAAAACATTTCAGATAACCTCGACCCGGCTTGAGTAGATGTTTAGCCGCCGCCAATGTTTGGCCGCCGACCTTTTTTCGTCGGCTGTCATGTCTGGTGTGTGGTTTATTAGCCTTGTGATGCATTACTTTTCAACATAAATTTGCATCCTTTGACAGCTATAATAGAATGACAATCATTATGAGTGCGGCAATGTCGTTTGCGAAACTAATGACAAGTTCTTTCTAAAATCTTGCATAACTATCTATAGTTCTGCGTTCAATCAGAATGGATTTTGTTTGTTTATGCAAAGATTTTTTCTATTGTTGTTGGCCAACGACATTGCCGTATGAATATACGATTAATTTTCTGCATTTAGTTAAAATGTTTTATTCTCTGATTGATTAGAATTCACAAATTTAATACTAAAATATAAGCAATAATGGTTGAATGAGAAATAAATTATTTTTTATTCATTAAACAGCTAAAAGTAAAAATAATTAAGTTTGAATGTCTCTGTAATTAAGTAATCGGCGTTAAATATTATATCTTTTTTTTATCATTTTTATTTTTAATAAAACAAACTCAGTCTTTTTCCAAAAATCAATATCTGTGGCCAAACTACACCAAGCACTCACGAATTTTGTTTTTTAAACAAATTAAATAAAATCTGAATATTTTCATTTATATTTGTTTTTTTATCATACATAACAGCGTAAATTCCATTCATCTGTCAACTATCTCTGCAACGTAACTGCATCCTCAAAATCAGCTTCATTTTCTTCCAATTTAGCGGCACCACTGCAAATACGACACTTGCAACAAACAATGCATGGTGCCACTAGTAGCAATAGTGGTGATGCAACTAGTAACAGTATACCAAATCCAGCAAAAATTCCAATTACTTGTGCCCGATGCCATACAACCGAGGCACGGGAATGACCAAGTTTATTTTTACATGGTCCTTTATCGTAATGACGTAACAAAAAGTCATCCTGTTAAGTGGGAATAAGAAAAGGGTGTGTTATCTCTCAACTTTTAAATCGAATGTTCAATTTCAACTTACATCCAAACTAGCCAAACAATACCAGCAAAATACATGTTTACATCGTTTGCACATCATCTGAGCGCATCCCTCATCCTTTTCAATAGGAACTGAACACATCGGACAACATTTGATGAGATCATTATCAAATGGTATGCCGATAGTATCGTCTTCACCATTGGCAGCTAAACGTCTTATATTCTCATCACAGGTAAGAGTTTGGTGCCACTATCAAGACAATGAAAAAACATTATTAAAGATTTCAACGTTATGATTTTACACGTTTATACTCACTGTCTTCTTACAACTCGAACAAAATTCATCCATACACGTTGGACATTGTACTGCATGTGGAGTGTTAACAGCAATCAATGTATTTATTTCAGATTTTTCTAATGGTCCGACTAAGCAAACAGTTTCACAACCAGCCCGAGGGCACCAAGTTCTATTTTTGTCCAGTTCCACTTCTGCAATGAAAGAAAAATGTTTGATTGTTAATTGAAAATAAATCAAAACACAACTGCCATAGAGAGGAAAATGGAAGGTATATACAGATGATAGCAACATTTTCCCAATAAATTGAAAAAGGTCCAAGTGGATATAAGCTGCTCCTTTACGCCCACAAACTGATTATCAAATGTAACGGAAAGTCATATAATATAGCTTGTCGGTGTCCTACATTGATAAAATGGTTTGGAATTTAATTTTTGTGAATCCATGTTGTGAGAGAGCTGAGGTAAGTGTGCAAGCAAGGTACCATATCTTAGTATTTTAAAAAATATACCAGCTGTGATGACTTGAATGAATTCGAATGAATGAATGATTTGAATGAATCTCTCCAATGTCGGCAAACAGAGCAATCTTATGTCAACGCGAGAAATTTTTGTAATGAAACACTTAAATTCGCGAAACTTCATTACGACCAGCAGATCAAAAATAAGCCTTTGAATACATGTCGAACCTGTAGATCATTTCGGTCTTTTGCTAAAGATATTACTAAAGACGTTATAAAATCTTCTTCTCGGCTTATAGATTGCAACGGTAATGTAAAACATAAATACTGCTAATTGCACTGACGGCAATTAGAGAGACCCGTGCGACACCCACAGTACTAACCCTGTCTCTTAAAAAACATTTTTTTCGTTAAAAAACATATTTTTCGTTAAAAAACATTTTTTTCGTTAAAAAACATAATTTTTGTGAAAAAACATTTTTTTCGTTAAAAAACATAATTTTTGTGAAAAAACATTTTCTTGTTAAAAAATTTATCGTTAAAAAAATCTTTTCGTTAAAAATGAAATTTTTTGTTCAAAATCTTTGGCGCTTAACCATCTGAGTCTACCAACCAAATATCACCCCTGTAGGGCTTATACTTTGCGAACCACTTGACCGATTTTGGTCATTCTTTTGACAATATTGTTCCCCGTAAATTTTCCTACGACATGAGCAATTTTCTCGTATCTCTTATATTTCTCGAGATAATTGAGAGAAACTGGTAAAAAACGCAAAAAACACGAATTTCACCACTTTATTGGCCATTACTCCGGAACCACTGAACCAAATTGATCCATCTTCGAAATTATCCTCACAAATTGAATTCCACGTCTTTTAAAAAAGAGTTCATCAAAATCGGTTAAGAATTATTCGAGTTATCGTGTTGACAGATAGACAGACGGACCGACGGACGGACGGACATTTTTTTTTTAATTTTTGGTATCTCTGGACATGCCCTAATGTAGCGCCCCTACCCCCGACTGGAAATTCGCAATATTACAAACTTAGCGTCAAACCTATAAGACCCGACGACGGAGTCGTACAGGTCTAATTACTGACCGAAAGTCAAAAGCAAATCTCTTCGCCACGAATTCCGATTGTGAGGTGTACGATGAGCCTGTTTATTTTAGATCTCAGGTCCAAATTTCACCGACAGTTCTAAAATGTTGTTGTTACTCACTCTCCCGTTCCCTCTCACGCCTTTTCCATCTGTCATACTCTTCTGTCATACATTTGTGGCAGTTACCCATCTGCTTGAAAATTAGCCAATGTCCAACCGGTTCCTAAAAAAGGTAGCCGTTCAGACCCCTCCAATTATCGTACAGTTGATGTAACTTCAATTTTGGTCAAGAATCTCCTTAGCAAGCTATCTGCTTTCGGTGTAGGACCCATTACCGGTTCTGAAAGATTTTATATAAATGATGGCGTCCCTCAGGGTTCGGTTCTCTCACCAATCCTGTTTTTGATTTATATCAACGACATGGTATAATTAACCTCAAATCCGATTCACCGTTTTCCTGAGGGGCCATATATGACGTCACGCTATTTTTCGGAATTTTTCACACCCCCTCCCCGTGTCACACTTCGTCACATCCCGAGGACCCCATAAACTGGGCACCCATTCAAAATACGGAAACCTAAAATCCGGACGTCCGGAAGACCAAAAATCGGGAGAAAGCCCTTCGGATTTTTGTTGTGGTGAGGAGTTGTAAGGGAGGGGCTCTGTCCGCCTACGGCTTGACATGCGGCTCCCTTAGTCCACAGGAACTTTCTTTCCTACTTCGATTCGTTTGTGGAATCAACTTCCTGCTCATGTTTTTCCTTTCCATTACAATCCCCACCTTTTGAAAACAAAATATCCATGTTCACTTTCGAGCATCCCCTTCTTCTCCCATAGGCGGAAGGTGGATGATGAAAGCCTCCTATATGGAGGTTATTTACCCAAACCTATTTCGGAAGTTTCATCAAAAACAAAAACTGTATTTATTTACAAAGTGGACCTATGACTAAAGATTATTTCATCCAGGTTAATGTACTTGTTATGACATTATTTTAATACTGTTTATACAAACAACATAAACCATATAAATGTACTTGCTGAGACCATCTACTACTTTCAGTTGGGTATATTTCATAAGTGTATTGCCTTCGTTATGTGTTTATCTTGTGGTGATGACCATTAAATATGGTTTATATTTATCTCGAAGAATCTCTGTATGTGACCCTATTTTTATTTGTGTCTATATGATACGTAAGTAATTTAGTTAAATAATTTCAATCTCTTTTTTCCTTGAGTAATTTACCTTTAATGTTTAATTTAATTTAATGTTTAATTTGACTAATTTAATGATATGTCCTTGGATGAAGCTAATTTTTTGAGAGGCGATTTTGAAAAATTAACAAATCATCAAATAGTCAATGAACGGTTTCTTTCAATGATGTATTTTTGTTTTTATCGGAAGAAAAAATTGTTTCGTCATGTTTTTCAATAGATTTTTAAAGAATTGAAGGACAGGGAAGAGGAAGCATACGAGTTCAAAGATATGTTAAATGCTTTTTTCTTCAAGTTCATTTTTAAATTATCTTTTGTGGTTTTCCTTTAACTCATTTGGCGCTGTTCACAAATGACGTCCACCTAAAAGGGATGGATGGATGGTCTGTCTGAACGTGACTCTTCTTGTTAAAGGTATTACAAGTAGGTGGACAAGGGATAGATGGATGGTTAAAAATCTTGGAATAACGGTGGACATCATTTATGAACAGCGCCTTTTCATAAAAAAGTAACTGTTTTTACAGAGGTTCTTGCACGTACGTGCCAACTTACTTAGTGATCTCCTAACAAATACTACCTAAGAATAGGAAATGGGAAGAGTTACAGAACTCTGTTCAGCAGAAGGAGAAATGCAACTCTGTGCAATGTTGGTAAGATTGAGTTTTTCGGTGAAGAGTTGACCCTCAAGAGCTTGGTGAAATACCTCGGAGTAACTCTGGATTTTAAACTCACCTGGATCATCCACTGAAATGAAAAGGCCAATGAAGCCATAGGTGTCTTCTGGATGTGTAGAAATGCGTTTAGTAGGGCATTGGGACTATCACCGTGGATTTACACGGCAGTTATTAGATCTATGCTATGTCATGGTTGTTTGGTTTGGTGGCCTAGGGTTTCACATCCTTACAGCTAGGAAAAGCTTAGATAATCTCCAAAGACTAGCCTGCCTTTGTGTGACGGGAGCTAAGAAAACGATTGCTACAAGAGCATTTGAACCCATTCCCTCAATATCACCACTGTACCTGTTCATAAAAGCTACAGCTTTCGGTACATCTTAAGAAATGGTTGGTAGAAAACTCTATCAGATATCGACGAGCTTATCCGCTAATTAATACAGTACCAAGAGTTAGAAATGCCTACTAATCAGATTCCAGCACAGCTTATGGTAGACAACAATTTTGAGTGTATCATTCCGGATCGAGGCGAGTAGATTGGAGAAAGTCAAATCTGGCATTCCACAAATGGAATAGTTTGGTATACGGACGGTTCAAATAGAGAAGAATGACCTAGTTCGGGCCTATACTGTGAAGAAATGGACAGGGAAGTCAGTATCAGTCTGGGGCGCTATGCCACAATTTTCCAAGCGGAAAATAATGCTATTTCAAGCTGTAGCTCTCTCGAATACTTAACTTAACTCTCAAATAATGATATTTTCATCTGCACTGACAGTGAATCCGCTACTAAAGCGGTTTGCTACCCTTTGGTGGAATCTAATTCCGTAAAGGAGTGAAAAAGAAAACCTCAATAACCTGGGTGCTCAAAACAGAGGTACTCTAATGTGGGTATCTGTACATGAGGGTATTGATGGAAAACGAAAAAGCTGACAAATTATCAGTGATAGGAACTAAGCAAGACTTTATTGGCATGGAACCTATCATAGGAATCCCTTGCTCCACTAGAGAGTGAATCATCAGCAATTCACGGACAACCAGTGAAGCACCAAAAATGCTAACGGGAGTACGAAGATTGGAGTGAGACGATCATCAATCTCAGTCGGTCACAGATCAAGAAGGTCACAGAGATAGTCACGAATCATTGTGGATTAAATAAGCGTTTTTTTAATATCGGACTCAAGAGTGGCTGTGGACTGGCGGAGGAAACAGGAACTCATCTTATCAGTGACTGCCCGTGTCACAATCAATTTAGGATTAAACTTTCCACTTTTCGACAAAAACAATTTAATCAAATTCCTCATGGAGACGAACAGAATTCCTTGAACCAATCATAACAGTTTGAGGTTAAAGGGTGTTGGAAAAAAGGATCAATGATCTGTGAAAGTACGTCTATAATAAATGAGAAGAGTTATAGAAGGAAGATTTCCGCACCACATTTCGTCTTTACTATTTTGCGCAAAAATTAATTGAAATTTTGTAATATTGACAAGCTCTGTATTGGACCTGTTGCTTAGTGATTTATATTCAGTGCCGCATTCAATGCTATATGAACCCGCCTGTTAAATCACCAGCGCGCTTTTCGAATTTTTAACAATTTAAAAAAAAATTCAATTCTGAGACACTGTTATCACTATCGAACCTTCACAAGACAGCAAAGAGTTCCAATATTGAAATACTAGTAACGAACTCTTATGTATGCCATGCATAAATGGGCCTGATTTTGATCTATATTGAAAATTAAATTATTGAAAAGTCCCTCTATATAGATACACCTATACATAACTATTTATTGGTCGTGCTATTTTCGCCTTCGGACATAAGCACTGGAAATTGCCTATAAGGCAATTTCGAAGTCCCGTACGAAGTCTAGTACACACTTTTTGGTCTTACAAGCAGCAGGCCCTAAGTTCTAGAGCTGGGAAGAGGTGGATCCGTCGCAGTCATAGAACTCACCTATGGTCACATTCCCCATACCTCAAATCCAATGGGAACCTGAAGAACCCTGATAGAACCTATAAAAATAAGTAAGTTCCAGAGCTGAGAACAGGTGGATCAATTTCAATCCAAGAACTCACCTATGGTCACACTCCTCATACCTCAAATCCATAAGGGTACCCAAGAAACCTGATGGAACCTATGGCCACATTCCCCATACCTCAAATCCAGAAGACCACGGCCGTCAATCTTGCTGTTGCTTTTTGCAACACTGTTATAAGATTACATTTCTATCGTGTAATAACACAATAAATTTTGAATAGAGTTCTACGCCCGTGCAGAATACCCAAAAACCTGATGGAACCTATAAAAAGAAGTAAGTTCTAGAGCTGGGAAGAGGTGCATCTATCTCAGTCCAAGAACTCACCTGTGGCTACATTCCCCATATCTCAAATCCAGAAAGGAACTCAAGGAACCCGATGGAACCTATAAAAATAAGTAAATTCTAGAGCTGTGAAGAGGAGGATCCATCTCAATCCATGAACTCAACTATGGCCCATTTCCCATGCCTTAAATCCAGAAAGGAGCCCAAAAAAACTTATGGAAGTTAGTGATATCCCAAAATTCTAGCGGCCCTTCAGGATTATGTGCCACGACTCCTCTTCCAAGATAATATTGTGCGCCATACAATGCCTATCAGCAAATTTTCTGTATCTCTAATATTTCTCTAGATTTTCTCAAAGAAGCTCCACTTTTTTTGGTCATTTCTCGTGAACCACTTGACCGGTTTTAATCACCCCTCTGCCAATATTGTCGGGCTTGAAATTCTCTATAACAATGCCTATAAGCAATTTTCTTGTACCTCTAATATTTCTCGAGATAATTGAGAAAAACTGCTAAAAAACGCAAAAAGACACGATTTTCACCACCTTTTTGGCCTTAACTCCCGAACCACTTGACCGATTTTGCCCACCTTCGAACTCGATTCGTAACTTCCGAATATTTTGAAGGTGTAACCATCAAAATCGGTTCAGATTCACTCAAGTTATCGTTGTGACGGATAGACAGACGGACATTTTTTATGTGTGTTTCGCATCTCTGGTGATAGTTTGGTGTAGCGCCCAGACCTAGAAGTCGCCATTGTTAGGGTAAACCTATTAGACGCGTACTTCGTACGGGTCTAAAAATGTACCTGCGACGGCTTTTTGTAAAGACGGATTTTTGTTACTTATTTTCAACCAACGAGATACTTTTTGTCACTCCGATTCTTAGACCGATAAGAAGTTCGTACGGGTCTTATAGGTTTAACACTACGTTTGTAACATTTCGATTTACCTGTTCACGAATAGGGGTGCTACGCAGAACATGTCTCAGAGATGACGAAACAGCAAAAACGAAATGTACGTCCGTCTACACGATAACTCGAGTTATTCTTAACCGATTTTGATGAAATTTTTTTTCCGGACATGGAATTGACTTATAAGATTTTGCTTTTTTTAGCAGTTTTTCTCGATTATCTCGAGAAATATTAGAGATACTTGAACATGGCTCATTGTTGTAGAGAATTTCGCGTCCGAC
Source organism: Trichosia splendens (assembly GCA_026413465.1). NCBI lineage: Eukaryota > Metazoa > Arthropoda > Insecta > Diptera > Sciaridae > Trichosia > Trichosia splendens. The sequence goes on along the minus strand of JANVCI010032226.1, from coordinate 1,142 downwards.
AATGTGGCCAAAGAGATGACCAAAATCGGTCAAGTGGTTCGGAAGTTATGGCCGAAAATGTGTTCAAATTGGGGATCCCAAGGTGCTTAACTGTAATATCTCCAAAACTATAATTCCTAGAGTGGTTATATTTGGTAGATAGATTCAGGGGGTGAACTGCCAAAGATCTTGATGTATAGTTGTTATTTGGAAAATATGGGGACGGTGGAGTAGTAGGTAGATTTCCACCCACGCGGGTTGGATTCGCGAGTGTGTCAAGACACAAATTTTATTTGTGAATATTGTTGATATACGGGCAATATACTGTCCCCTAAGCTCACCCAAGCTTGTATAACACGAAATTGGGTAGTTTAAAGCTGAAAAGATTTAAGGAAAAATCGAAATACATAAGAGACAGTATACTGTTCTACCTAAACATATAGCTAATGATTTAAAAAAAAATCCTAAAAGGTATAAACCAGCAATGGCGACACCTTTAGGTGTGGTTCGGAATTCACGTAAAGCATGTGGGTGGTCCAATTCGTACTCCAACCTCTCCTAATATCCCATAGATGGCGTTCAACGGCATACTTGAACCAATAGTGCGCAATATTGAAACAACAAATATGTCTGCCTACAGTACTAATGGGCTGAGTGGGTGGTTACGAGTATATTTTCATAAGGGTACTCGAACTACAAAAGCCGAGATGTTATTTGAAAAAGGAAGGAGGTGGTAATTGTGGGCCATTTTGGGGTGCCTGAGGTGCCCGAAGGTGAGGGCGAGCAAAAAAAATTTTTCATATGGAAATCGAGGCGAACATTTTTTCCCATGGAATCCTAGGTCCCAGTCACCCTGGTAGTGGTCCAAGGAAGAGGTGGGGTGACCAAAAAAGAAATTTTTAATATGTTTAGAGGAAGTCGAGGCGAAAATTTTTGCCCATAGAACGCTGGACATAACTAACTGTTTTGGATATTAGAGTGGATCATACTTAGTTTCTTGGACATTAGCGATGGCTTGTAAGGTTTGTTTTTAAGGAGCCGGACAGAGTGCGCTGGGGGTTCTCGGGTCTCTCGAATTTCCCTTTAGGCAATTCGCTTCTCGTCATTCATAAAGTCTTCGCAGTTTAAAATGATTGGTTTTATGTCATATCTTGATTTTGAAG
>JANVCI010031115.1:0-12317 GCA_026413465.1 Trichosia splendens | reverse complement strand
ACCCAAGAAACCTGATGGAACCTATGAAAATCCATAAGTTCTAGACCTAGGAAGAGGTAGATCCAACAAGAAAGGGTTCAGTTTCGAGAACTAATCTCCCGACACCTTCCTTATGCCTCAGACACAGAAGCGAACCCAGGAAAAGTGATAGAAGTTAGTGAAATCTCAAAATTCTAGAGGAGGATCTTCAAGATGATGAACTAGGACTCCCCTTCCAATACAATATTGTCAGGCATGAGATTCTCTACAAGAATGCCTACCAGCCATTTTTCTGTATCTCTCATATTTCTCGAGATTTTCTCAGAAAACCTCTCAGGCACCCCAATTCGACCTCTCTTTTGGCGATTACTCCGAAACCACTTGACCAATTTTGCTCATCTTCGAATTTAGAGCAGCATTTGCAATTACCTTTCAGTAAAAAAAATTTCATCAAAATCGGTTGAGATTTAGTCGAGTTATTAAGGCGACGACAGACGAACAGACGGACTTTCATTTTTTTTTGCGGACTCGGCTTATTGGGACCATGATTGGTGGAGCGCCCCATTCATCACTGAACACCACCAACTTAAAAATGACAAAAAACTGACGATAAAGACGTGGTCGTTTTCAGTTACGACATCGTTTAAAATGATGGCGTATAAGAATTTTCTTCTTAGTTAGACCCCTAGATGCTCTTTTATAATGAACGATCTGATATCATTTGATAGCTCCACACTCTTGATTTTTCCACTAGCCACTAATGTCTGTTTTTAAGTCCAAACTTGAAGTTTTTGTTGGTAAATTAAAAATTTCATCTTTCACTCAACCAAACTGACTGAAACATTTAAAAATTTTTTTCAGTATTAACATGAAAGCCCTATATTTTTACTACATATTAAGCGAATGAACGAATTTTTTCTCTGCAGTTGGTGCAACATAAAAATTAATTTAAATATAGTATGTATGGAAAGTGCGTAAAAAATCGGAAATCCAAAGACAGGCAGATGAAGGCGGTCAGCAAATTTGCTACTAAACAAACAAAATAAAAGCGTGAATTCATTCCACTCTAATGATCAGTTACTCCTACTTACAATATTTTACTTGTTTCTATAGACACGTTATTCAATACAAAAAAAAATCTGTGATATTTCTTCAACTAAATTAATTTGAATCTCACACACTTCCCATAAATAATTATTATTTCATTCAGAAAATTAAAACAAATTAGACGACCTCAATCTAAAAAAAACCCTCACTTGTCACCACCACCATACCATCTACACTAAATTTAAACCATGTTAAAGTACCATGTAAAACCGAAAAGAGCCCAACGAAAAGATAAAAAAGCGAACATTTATTTATCCTCGTAAATCTTCAACCTAATCTATATTTAGTCATTAACCTTTTTTCAAGTATAGAAGGTCGAAACTTAAAGACTGGGATGAAAGAAAAAGAGATATGACAACTTTACTAAATACAACGAACGACAAATGAGCAAGAAAAAGTATCAATGGAAATTGGATTGTTTTACGACAAGATAAAGTAAATATTTTTCCCATATGCTCCCATGTATACACCGAAGTGTGTAACATAAATGTAATTTTTCGTCGAAGTTTTTAATAATTTTTTCTTGATTTCAAACCACTGAGTATTATGTTAGATACATATGTATATACATGATGTGTTTTATGTATATTTATAGCACACTCACAGTAAGAGGGGAATAAATATACTTAATATGGTATGTCGATCTACATGGGGTGAACTGAGCAATAGTTATATTTGTTGATAATATGGGTTTTCATGTTATGTCTTACGTTTGGAAGCACAACGTATTGTGGCTTACTTATAAGCGGTGTGCGTTTTATACAGACGATGGCTGTGCATATTAGGGGTGAATGCACTTATGGAATATGGTTCACAAAGCAAAATGAAAGAGGCTATGAAAAATATGGTATAGACAATGATGTGACGAGACGAAATTTATTTTGTCGAAAAATGAATGCTTGTGATTCATAGAACCCATTTGTCAGATGGTTTGGTATTTAAAATCTCTTTTGTATATCCAATGTCAACGGTATAGCTGTAGTAAGAAGTCAGAATGCGTTTGATTTTATATTACTTTGTAGGCTCTTCAAGGAATCAATATTGGGGTGCTAATATATAACATCAATCAATTCAGTCGATTCACTCTGATATGAATCGAATTTTCGCTAGAATTTTAACATGTTCTCATATCCAATAATAAAATTTCTGTCTAGCCATATATAACCACATTCGTTTGACCTTCTCTTTCCCTACATTCTTTCTGTCCGATACGATTATCAATTTGTGAAACATCAACACAAGAACAGACCACACAAGTAACATATTTGAATTTGTGTGTTAATGAGCTCCATGTGCGATTGTTTAATATTATATATGACTTTGTGTGTCTTAAATCAACGTGTGTTTAATTCTGTGTAAATTGGTAGTTCAAAGACTGAACCATGGCTTTTATTTAAAGTGAAATTATAGCAAAGCGGATATGAAAAAATATATCAGAAATGATTTTGGCGCTTACACTTGCAATAATCACAACAGCAATTACAATTGCTTTGTAATAAAAAGAATGTTTACACAGAGAGAACTAAGCGTATTAGATTGGCGTACTTTTTATACGTTTTTGAATTATGGTGTAATTGATTTTTAATCTATAACACCCCGTAATATCATTCTGTTACATGCATTGCAATTAGTGTAATAGGTAGCCTATTAAATTGTAATTTAATCAATTGCCATTTATAATTGATTTTCAGCCTTTAACGCCAATCTATTACATTAATAGATTTCTAATACACCGCAATTGTTACGCTATAGTGAAATAGATATCCATTACAAGTGTAGTATATATGTATTACACTACTCTACTATAGATAGCTATTACGAGTGTAGTAGACATCTATTGCAGTGTAGCGTAATAGATATCTATTACACTCGTAATAGCTATCTATTGTAGTGTAGTGTAATATATATATATATATATATACGCTATAGTGTAATAGATATCCATTACAAGTGTAATATAATATAATATATAATATATAATATATATTACACTTGTAATGGATATCTATTACACTATAGCGTAACAATTACGGTGTAACTGCAATAGACATCATTACGAGTGTAACAGGTAGACTATTACACTAACTGGCAAAAGTATAATTAAAACGTATGAAGCTGTATAATACATTAGTTATAGGATGTCGATTACAGTCGTTATAGTCTGTCTATTACATTGTTTTTTTTTTAATTATTTTATTTTTTATCTTCGTTTTTCACATTGTACCACCATCCAGCGGTTGTTTGAACCCTCTGCTTGTTGAGATCTGTGAAAGAGAAGATCATTTCACATATAAAAAAATATTAAAAAAAACTTACTTACCAATGTTTTATCGGTCACCCAAGTACTGATCGACCACTGATGCTTAACCGCCAACGACTTAACCAATGCTGCTGGTTATATATCATGCATTGCTTATTTTGAACCGTCGCACAGTGGTACTAAAATTAAATTTACGGCCAAAAGTCAATTTCGTTGATTTTTAATCGGTTTCAAAATTATGTTTTCTGTTAAATTATCATTCTGAACTCAGTCATTTCGACATTCTATTATAAAGTTTTTCTTTTTTAGTCAGTAGCAACAAAATTCGTCTTTGTAGCTGGTGAACCATTTTTGCGCTGCTTTCCTCGTATTTTTTAAAAATATTCTCTGATTAAAATGAAAAGAGCAGAAATGAGCAACTTAACTAATAAATACCTGCAAGGTTAAGCGGATTCAAAAAAAATTATTTTAGCTTAAAAACAAGTAAAACTTTTTGACTGGCAGCAAATTTAAATTTAATACCACTGTGAGTTGTTACATTTTTTCTTTTTATTATTATTTCGGATATGCATATCAGATTCACTTAATTTCTAGATTTACTTAATATTATTTGATTATTTTTTATTTGAACTTATGTCTATAACAGTCGTAATAGAAAGCTATTACAGACGTTATAGATAGACCAGTTGTTTAGTTACACAATTTTTTTTAGAACGTTTTAATACTGTTGATGAAATACGATTGAACGATGTAAAAACTGCAACTCATTTATTTGTTGGTCGAAATAATTTACTAATCGGCTATTTGACTTGCTGCTTGACTATTCTAAATGAGTGTTACTGATTCTCGCTAACCTCGTCATTGATTTTATAACGATACGAATTATGATAGCCTATTACACTTTTTTATACGAGTGTAATAGATTTCAATTACGATTCTTATTAATTTTATAACGAATTACGAATTATGATAAGTGTAACAGATTTTTCTATTACACCTATTACGCCAACACAGCGTTATAGATTCCTATTACATTTGTAATAGATGGCGTAATGGCAAAAAACGCAATAAAAACCAGTTCTTTCTGGGTAGGTGTTTGTCAGTTTATTACTTAATGACCAGAAAAATTGGAAGCAGCATTACAAAAGAAAGGATCTCTTTGCATATTTAGGAAGTCCTTTCTAAAGCTGTTTTAGTCCCTTGCGAATGTACGAAGAAATAGCTAATTTTGGGGAATCTTGAATTTCTCTAAATATGAGACGGCTACCTTCCGAATTTGCCACAGTGAGGCCGTGCTCAGTGTTATTTTCACGTAGATTGAAATGAGGCGACTGACACGTTGGCTGGGTTATCAAGACATCATCTTTAGATGTCTTCACAACTTGCTGGATAGGAGTTTCCTACACGGTTGCACATGCACTAAATGATTTTGTCCCCAACCATTGCTAGAATTTCGTAAAGATTTACTCCTCCTTGAGGGGAATGAAAGTTGTAAAATGGTCAGTGCAATCAATCAAGGCAATCACCAAAGACATGAGTCTACCATAGCGACGTAACAAGTCTTCACCAAATATGTGAAATCCTATTCCATTCTGTTAAATTAGTTTATCTGAAATACCCCTACTGCGAGTTGGCTCAGTTGTGAACGTACTGGCCTTCAACCAAAAGTATCCGAGTTAGATCCGTGGCACAGACAAAATTCAATATGGTGTTTTTCTTCAAAACGTAGCACATGTGTAACGTTGCCAAATTCATCCAAGCTTCATAAATTGGGTGGTCGCGGTGTTTGGTGCCTACAACAAACCGCATACAAAGAATGACATGTATGACGTCACCCATATACGATAAATTTGTGTCAATACTATCTGAGCCTATCTTCAGGCGAAGATAATATTATAAGCATCAGATACATTGTCATTGACAGGCGTGTACCTCGTGTAGATATACCTGAAAATGGCGAGTGGTTCGGATTCCACTATAAAATGGAGTAAAAAATATCAAGTTCACATTCCCAGATTATCGAAATTTCCTATCGTCAACTCACATATCGGGCAATCAATAATCAATACAGCACTCTATAATCTCTATCACGATTTGAGATTGGTTACAAGAATGCAGTATTGATCTGTGAGATCCTAGTTTCCTCCGTCAATGTAAGTGATAGTTCGTGTGTAAAAAGCATCACCCCTTGAGACTACACCAAACATATAGAAAGAAAAAATATCATAAAGGCTCAAAATCAGCTAGGAAATGAGCAACTAAGTACAAAAACCTAAAATGCTATTGACCCTAAGTAGGAAAGTTGTAAAAATATGAATGAAGTTGGAGACGTTGGTTTCAGACGAGAATTTCATTGAGATACAGTCCAAAACAGATGTAATAAAAGTAAATTTATGGGGTTATCAAAATGACATCCAAATGTGTTTACATCTTACCAAAATAGACTAACAATGCACTGCTACATTTGAAATTTAATTCACAAACGTTACAATCGTCTTTATAGAAGACTGTGTTAAGATGTGAAACACAAAACATTTCCCTTAGAAACATTATGTTCTCGTCTAATGTCACATTCCATTATCATAAACTTATACGCCACAAAGTACTCAATGTAACATGTAACCTTTAAATGTTAAACGACCATTTCTTGCGCATCTGCAAAAATTAATAGCAACTCCAACCCACCCATTTTAAGGTCGCTTTATTAGGCGATTACAACTAATCATTCATTTATTTCACAACAATATTTAAAATAACATACGCTTGAGGTTTAGTTAAACGAGGCTTTGCCATGACATTGCTATATATACCGATATAGGGGGTGAATATGTTTCACATCAAGTATAAAATCGAATTAAATATCTATTTAAAGCAACCAAACAATATATATTTCTCATCAATCTACTTTTCACAAGCACAATGTTTGCAAAATTGACGTCACTAGCCTGTATTTCTTTCCCATCCATACGTCATATAAAATCCTACGCAACCCAATAATCGTCACAAAAACTCAATATAGGATATGGAAAATTTTCACAAAACAAATATCATAACGCATATTATCCGGATTTAGGGAATATTGTGCGTTAAAGAGCACCTACACGTATAACGAACCTACTCGTATTTTATGTAGGTTTTTCAGTTATTTTCTGTAATGACATCATGATCACAAGTGTTAAGATATAATGTAATTGGTGTGAACGATATTAATAAAAATTGAGCGGGTGGTTGGAAGTTATTAATTATGTTACGAAATTGGACCGGATTATATGTTATAACATTCTGGAGAAGTTTTGGTAAACGAAAATCTGTCTAATAAAATGTAAGCAAAAGTTGGTAAGCAATTTTTGATATCGAAGACGGTTTATCGCTTATAATAAAGAGAAGGCAATTGTTTTACAGTGAACATTGATAAATCTTTTGAACACAATTGTACATTGCATTTTGTTCAATCTGTTTTAACTGAAATTAAAATCATAACTGCATGTAACGTTTACTAAAGTAGGGCGTATAATGTTACAGAATTGAAAAGTACATGTATATTCTCACGTAGGCCTGTGATGGACTCATTACGCCAACCCGTTTAATTTGCTGTTGTTTTTGATGTACTATATAATTCATCCCATAGATCATTCGAAAATATTTCTGTGCTTGTAATGAAGTTAAGGGATGTCATTTGGGTGAAATGATTTGATTGATTTATTGGTAATAATAAATGTGCCGAGATGTGTGTACGTCGAAGTGAAGCTCACATTTAATAGGAACTTAGAATTCTGTTTGTTCAAACGAATGCAGCTTTTAGCTTGCTTGCATCCTTCATGATTGCGTAAAGATCAAAATTTTTGTTGTCTTTGAATCGAAATGAGACGCCTGATTCTGGATTTAGGTACACCCAAAATGGACCAATAGGAGCACTGGAGGCTACGATTATTGCTAACTTGTCAGCTCTATTATTTCCAGGAACACTTGAATGCCCTGGAATGCCTCTTATATGATTGCCAATGGAAAGGCCGTCATGAGTTTCCTAACATTCCAGAACAAGGGCCGAGTCAACTTTGGCTGTAATGCTTTAATAGTCCCCTCACTGTCTGAACAGATTGCGAAGGTGGTGCTAGCTTTAATAATATAACTTGACAGCTTATCTTTTGCTAGAAGATAGATGAGAGGTTTTTAAGTCTAGAATCACAAACTCCTCGTGCATTGTAACTATTGAAAATTATAATTCTGAGGTTTTAACAACAACGCTTGAGCGTTAATTTCATACGAGATGAAATGCCCTTTTGTCTGCAAAATATTCCCGAAGAGACTCTTCGTGGGTCAGTGATATTATTTTTTTTCTTATAATATTAAATTTAATACACTTCCGTGTATCTTACTTTACGGGTTCACTGATCAACTAAAACTAAAATGCTTGAGGAGGTTGGTAAATTGCGTACCTGGAGGTAAATTTTTATTTTGACGAGTGTGGCATTTGTAATCTGAGCCGAGGACGATTTTTGATTTCGGTGGGTTAAATAACCTCGGACTGACGCCCTCGGACCAGGCCCGAACTGGCCATATGAGGCAACTTGGAAAGTCACAAGTGTGCCTTTCTTATTTTCATTAAATTTGCTATATTGGCGCCTTTCGGAAGCACTTTTTTACGCCAGTACGGCCCTGCCTCGGACCTATTTTACCCCACCTTCATCAGAAATAAAAACATAGTGCACATGTAGCATTATATACTATTAATTCGTTGCGGTACCGGTGAGAGGAATAATATTTGGGAATTAGAAACCGCTATAAAATTGTTGTACTCACTGGTTGTGGTGTTCAACCATGCAGTGAAACCCATTTGATTGAGTCCAAAACTGTAATAAAATAAAATTGGCCATCACTCGGCAAATTTATTGTCCTCTCAAACAGCTAGCTCACTTCTCGTTTATCAGAGCCGTTGATATATTCAACCGAAACTTTAAGGTAGGATTGAATTAGGAATGAAGTTGCTTAGGTCGCTTAGGTAGGATTTCATTATTTGTTTCTGTCGTTCAGGTTAGTATTAATTACATTTTCTTACAATCTAGAATTATTTACCCGGATACACATTCCGGCACGTAACATGTAAAGACGTCGTAAGTCATAAAGTCGCAACAATAATAAACTTTCGGGAATTATATCTCTCGGAGTTTTCAATTTGCCAAACTGATGACAGTTGTTGTTCATCTAGTACGTTCTTCTCTAAAACAGAAACAAATAAAAAATTTCGAGTCTATTAAAATGCCAATATGTTCGCCCCAAGCCAAAACTTAAGACTGACACAGACATAGTATCTGTTTTTGTGGGTTTTATGTAGATTATGTGTTTTAGCTTTTTGTGCATTTTTAAGCTTTTGCACATGTTAATTTATATGAGAAAAGGAAAGCTTGAAAAACCACAAAAAGCTAAAACACATAATACACATAAAACCTACAAAAACAGATGCTATGTCGGAAAATAAAAAGTGCTTACTGTAGGAAAACCATGGCCAACCGCTATGATTTACTGCAATAAAACATATTTGGAAATTTTAAAACGCAAATATCTCGACTAATATCTACCCGACTCGCAAATAAATTACGTTCAGTTAAGTTTGAGCTTGTGGCAAACATATTGGCATTTTATTCGATTAGAATCCGACGAGTTGACATTTAATTAAATTTTTTATTAAAACAACAAATGACTAAAAGCGATTTTATGTTTTGTTTGTGGTTTAGAGGAGAAAGTACTAAATGCCACCGCAGCGCGATCCGTGGCCAACCTGGGTACCTTAATGTTGTTAATGTATAGCTTATCGCTACTTTCTTATGCCCATTACAATTGTTTATAATAAACGATTTTCGTACAGATGACATGACTTCGATTTCGGGGCGTTATTACGGTCGATTTCAGGGTGTTACCAACGTCCTGAAAACGTTGCTTCTGTAAAACGAAAAATCCTACATTTGATTGCAATTTCCTTTTTTGTAAGCTTCTGTAAAATAAAGAATCCTACATTTCGTTGTAATCCCCTTTTTGTAAGCTTCTGTGAAAGGAAAAATCCTACATTTCGTTGTAATCCCCTTTTTGTAAGCTTCTGTGAAAACAAAAATCCTACATTTCGTTGTAATCACCTTTTTGTAAGATTCTGTAAAAGGAAAAATCCTACACTTCGTTGCAATCTCCTTTTCGTAAAACGAAAATCATACATTTCGTTGCAATCTCTTTTTTGTAAGCTTCTGTAAAAGGAAAAATCCTACATTTAGTTGCAGTCTCCTTTTTGTAAGATTCTGTTAAAGGAAAAATCCTATACTTCGTTGCAATCTCCTTTTTGTAAGCTTCTGTAAAAGGAAAAATCGTACATTTCGTTGCAATATCCTTTCGGTAAGCTTTTGTAAAAAAGAAAAATCCTACATTTCGTTGCAATCTCTTTTTTGTAAGCTTCTGTAAAAGGGAAAATCCTATATTTCGTTGCAATCTCCATTTTGTAAGCTTTTGTAAAGAGAAAAATCCTACATTTCGTTACAATCTCCTTTTTGTAAGCTTCTGTAAAAGGAAAATCGTACATTTCGTTGCAATCTCCTTTTTAGAAGCTTCTGTACAAGGAAAAATCCTACATTTCGTTGCAATCTCCTTTTTGTAAGCTTCTGTAAAGATAAAAATCGTACGTTTCGTTTTAAATAATAATCTGATGTTTAAACAGTTAAATTAAAAATTGATAAGATAGGCGCACATGTCCGTTTCTTTTGCATTTTCGCACATGTCCGTTTCTTTTGCATTTTCTTGAATAATTTAGAAAACGAAGACGCACATATTTTGTCTTTTTTTCGAAAAATTTACGTTTGCCGCTGTTTTGCTGGGAGATGACCGTAGATTTAGTACTAGATGTATGGAGATTTTATGCCAATTGCCCAGCAAAACTGCGGAAAATTTAAATTTTCAAAATTTAAAATTAGTTTCTTCTAGTTTGAAATTAACTTTTTTAGCTGTCCTTGTTACGATATCTCATTCATGTAGAACCGTTAATTAACATGAGTAAATATTAATTCTCAATAGTCTCTTAAAAACATTATCAATATTCTAATAGACAATCGACGTGTCATAATTTAATTTTTAAAGTTAATTCTCAAAATCAATATATAATTTTTACTTCCCCTAGTTAGTCACATCAAAATCAATTCGTCCTTAATTCATTATTTACTAAGTAATAAAAACACATATTTAAAGTTACGTAAAGCGTTACACATTTATCGACTGTGTTTATTTTATTAATAAATTTTCTAATAACCCGCATTTTCAGTATATTTTTGTCTGGTCGTATAGTTTCTCATACAGCAACAACCACCTACTGTTATCCAGGCTATAATATATAGTATGTATAGAGGTGTAACATATACATCCATAGAGCTAAATCTGTATTTTAACGAATAAACCATTCAGGCTTTTCTGCTCGCTATTACACTCCAATCTATTTTCCCCCCCAAACCATTTATATTTTCGTTTTTCCCTACAATGCTTTAATATGGCATTGTAACCTAAAACACCATCATATCAATGTATTAAGTTTTGAACGGAAGTGAAATAGGGTGACTATCGATTGTTGGATGAAATTGAAAAGCAATTGTTTAATATTTTGTTTGTTTCATAATGGAAAAAATAACATAAGATACACATGATTTATGATTTAATGATTGTACTGGTTTTCTTACGTTCCTGTAAGTGGGACAAATATTACATTTTCGGAGATGAGAGCAGAAAGTCTCTGAATAGTTAGTTGTAATTGACAGAAAGAGTAAAAATACTGTGTTCGTTGAATTGCTTATTTGAATGAATCAATTTTTATCTTCTTATTCTCTGTTAGCTGAAAGCTATCTTCAGAAATTTTTATATTGTCCTGAAAGCAAGTACCGCAGACATTTAGACACACAAACTGAAGTGTAAGCTTACTTTCCACACCTCCGTAATTTTCCTCTACCTCTTCTGTACTGATCGTTTACGACAAGGCAAAGCATATATGTACTTCTAACCAGTCTAATTACGATAACTACCAGCGTTTCTTGTATATCACCAAATTTCTTTAGATTGATTTATGTTATCTACTACTTAAGACGTACGTTGTGTGAGTATTCACATTTGTTACTCTTATACCCAAAATTCCATTGTATATGATTCTAAACCTCAAATTGTATCACCTTTAGCTATGTTTGGCTTTGTTTGGAGGTTCAAAGGTATGTTACAGTTGTTATAAAACAAATTATAATTTATTGTCGCTCCTTTAAAAAAAACACACCAGCTAGACACGCAAACGCAAAACTCTAAACATCCATCCTAAAGCATTTACCTAAAACCTAAATTACAATAAACAAACACTGAGTTCATACAGACGAACATAAAACATAATTAAAATACTGCCATAATTACCTATTCCATAATTGCCTTTAAATAGCATAAAAACACATAAAGCAAAAGAGGATTAACTTCAACAGAAAAAGATAACAAAACTTGGGTTTAGTCTCAATTGAACATTTTTATACGAAAAATGTAAACTCTGAGGCAAAAGCAATGTTTTTGAAACATTACCCACTTTGTAGACGGAAGTTGAACATAAGCAATCAACCCCAAGTCATTTGATTTATCCAAGATTAATTACCATATATTGAGTGTGTCTTTGATATAAGAGCATACGCATTCATGTATGTAGAAATTTCAGCAGAAAATGTTAAGTAAACGCATGACATAAGTAACTTAACATTTAAGGACTGGGGATTCTTTTGATGTGTTAAGCTGAAATAAATTAATCAGATTTAGACGAAATTAATCTCAAAGGTAAATTTGAATACATTTTGATCAAAAGAGGGATGAAAGTGAATTCCATTCCAGTAAACCTAAAAGTCTCAGTGAGGTCGTCAATTGAGGCCCTCAACGGCCCAAGAAAACGCTTTTGGCCTCAAACTTAAATTTTTTTCACTCGCAAATG
>JANVCI010030004.1:0-12332 GCA_026413465.1 Trichosia splendens | reverse complement strand
TGCTTTTAAAAAATTATTCTAAACTCATTTACTTTCATATTATCTTTTAAGTTCGCAATATTAAGTTTCAAATTCAAATGCTTACAGTTTTTTTCGAATATCTTGGGAAGTATATTGTTTTTTGTTCAGTAGCCTCATTGGAGTTCACATAAACGCGCGTGCGAATAGCCTCAGTATAATGAAGATGCTATTTGCACGCGAAATTTTTTAAAACGTCGTGGATATAGTTAATGGGTGGCTCAATGAGTAGAGGGTTTTACCCCAAGTCCAGCGGTACACTAATTCATTCACGGAAACGGAACCATAGGCAGTGGTGTTGCTTTAAAACGCAACTAATATTGCGGGTTTTCTTACTAATTTTACTTGTACAAATAAGCAAATAATAGTACTATGGCCGTTTTCTCACTAGTACAGAAGCTAACAACAACACTATTATTGCGGTTTTCTTCATTAATTTCTCTTGTGCAAAAGTTTACACGAGCCCTTTTCCTCACTAATTTGCCTTGCACAGAAGCTTACATGAGCCCTATCGCTCTTTTCCTCAGTGTTCCCCTTGTACAGAAGCTTATAAGAGCCCTATTGCCCTTTCCCTTACTAATTTCCCTAGTAAGTATTCATTGAAACAATGGCAAGTTTCACGATATTTTGCAAAAAATTACCGTGAGAATAGCATCTTTATTATAGTGCGGCTATTCGCACGTGCGTGCGACGAGCATTTTTATTTTAGTGAGGCTAATCGCACGCGCGTACGAATGGCATCTTTATTCTACTGAGCCTATTCGTACGTGCGTGCGAATAACAACTATCCACCAAAAATCCTACTTACACGCTGATAGAATTTTCCTCATTTCGCCACTCTGAGTTCCAAACTCTCGAGTCTACTTAGCCTTTTCCTTCGTCTTTGTACGAATGCGCTAATTTCGACTCTAATTTTGTTTTTGATTTAAAAGGTAAAAAATGAAAATAATTTTTTTATAACTTCGATATCGTCTACGAGGTATAAGTTACCAACAAAAATTGTCCATCGACATATTTCCCGTACTTAAGGAGGTGAGAGGTCAGATTCACATTAATCTTAATCCTTTATGATATTTATCGAAAACATTTAGAAGCAATTTATGTTAGTATCGCTATAACTAATATTATAAACTTGATAGCGCCCCAAAAGCTTCGAAAAAAAAATTTAACCGATAAAAGAAATATATTGTTCGAAACTATTAATCAAACTACTAAGTAGACCTCCACAAGAAATATGATTAATAGTTGTACGAGCATATCACAAATTTTTCTCACTAATACAGTAATAAGCGTTAATTGCTTTACAATATTACTGTGTCCGCGATAATTCTATTATTTGTATCACCTAGGTGGCATAAATTAATTAATATCTATGAAAGAGATCACTCTTTCTTTTTGATACTTATTACAAATGTTTTTACATTTTTTATCGTTTACACTTTCATTTACACTCTTAACCGTTAAGAGATTCTAAAGAAAAATATTTTTGAAAAATGTGACTGCTTCCTGTATTGGTGGTTAATTTTATGCAATTATTTACAATTTTTGATTTAATAGTGAGAACAAATTCTAACAAATATAACGTTACCTGTTCAGCTTCGATTCCAACGACATAATAATGCTTAAGATTCTACTAAACAATTAAATGAGATAATAAACTACGCTAAGATAAGAAACTACGTTTTATATTGCCAATGACTATTAAAACTATAATATGACTGTTAATGCTTTAAAACTGTTCAGTCGACATAAATCTATATAAAAGTCATCCTAAAATGACATGGTAAGAAAAGAAATTTCATGGTTTTTATACGAAATGACTAAAAATTACGTCAGTTTAACATATCGTGGTATGCATAAAGATAAAATAAATTTAACACAAGCAGATAATTTCTTGAGTCTGTCTTCCCGCATTGCATATTTAATAAACATAATACCAAATATATGTTCCCCTACCAAATTTACTTAACTACATCTTAAGTATTGTACTCAAAGTGCCCCTTGCACAATCTGCTAGAAAATAAAATTCGATACATTTCCCCTCACTCTTAGTTTCCGTATTATGCTCGTGCTCTTGCATCTGTTTATATAATTCTCTTTCATATCATCTCACACGAACGAATCGGATCAGTATTATGTACCTCATACTTCGACAAAATTTTACATATACCAATACACAACAAAATTCACTCTCAAATTCGTTTACTTTTATGCCATACGTTAAATTTCCTATATGTGTGTAACCTCCATAAACCTACTCTGCAAGTTTTCCTGTCGTCTACACATAGTGGTTATGCTAGTAAGCATGCTCCGCAAAATATAATATAAATATTCGAACATAAGGCAAGCAAGACAAGGCAAAGCAAAAGCAAAATTTCAGTTTAATTTGTCAGTCTACGAGCGACTACGTGTACGAGAGGTCGCGCTATTTCGCATCCCCGCAAAAAATTTGCCGCTTCTTGCTTATTAATGTAAATCCGGTGAAAAAAAAATCTATTCAAATATAATATTTAAAAAAAATAAATTAAAAAAGAAGATAAAAATAATTCTTGCCAAGAAATAAATGATTGAAAGTTTAAAAATTAATGGAGTGATGAATAAAAAATAAAATTAATCCCGCGTTTGTGCTATCATAATTCAAAATTATCTAAGTTGATTGCAAATTGAAGAAAATAAAAAAGTTAAAATAAAAAAAAGTCTTAAATATTAATAACTTTTAAATATTTTACTTACATAAGTCACATTGTCTATTAACCTAATTAAGCTATTTAAAAACAATAAAAAAAATATATTAAATTTCACGTTTTAATCCTCTCTCATCATAACCATAACTTAAAATTATTGTGAATTAAGTCTAAAGCTAAGTAACAAAAACGTGTGTAATTTAATAAGATTTCACTTTCTATTTTCAATTTATTATCCCTAACTTGCAGTGTAATCTGTTGATGGTGTTAAATTAGTGAAAAAATTAAAAAGTTTTTTTTATCTTTCAAAAATAAAACTTGTGAGAAATAATTCATCAAAAAAATAAAGTTTAAAAAATAAAAATTTTGAAGCAACGAAAAGTTTATTATAAAAACAGAGAAAAAGAGCCAGCCACTTTATACTTTTTCAAACAAAACAAATCACTCAAGGATTACTCTCTTATTCTTCGTCAAACAACATAAAATAAGTCGAAATAAAAAAAAAAAAAAAAAAAGAAAAGAACAGAAACTTTTTACAAGTTTTCAAGATCCAAGTCCAAACAAAAACAACACTGCAAATTTTCTCGCGGTAAACTAATGTAAGTTGTATTTTTAATTATTTTTCTCGAGAGTACTTTTTTTTTCTTGTCTTGTCTTGTCTTATGTCTTTTTGCATCTTGTCAAAATAAATGTTTATTTCAAGCTTAGAGGTTAACTAGCACCTTATAGAATGTATAAATATTACTTTCATAATGTACATGCAATAAATATTTTATGATATTTTTCGTTTATTTTTTCTTCACTCCTGATAACAGAAAAGTATTTGCTCATCATGATTCTCATTTATTTATTGGGCACAGCCACAATTAATCGTGTTTTAACAATGTTTGTTTTACGCCAAAATTTCGTTATTTTCAATTATTATGTGGCTCATTCTATATTCTTTCTTTTATGGTGGCAACGCTTTCGTGTCTAAAGACCAAACTAGCCATATTTCTAATAAATGAGATGACCTTGATGTTAAGAAGTCGAAGACAATGAACTTGTTCTTACAGAACGTACAGCTTTTTTAATTTTTTTTTTTTACATAAAAAAGTGTAAAAAGATCTATAATTGGTTGAGCTACTGTAAATCAAAATATTCCGCATGAAAGAATTTATTCAAGCCTATAATTATAATTACACTTATATACTGACATGTAAGTTGAATATATAATTCGATACATATTTGCAAAGAATGACATCGGTTTGAAAATCTGTCTCCACCTAATTTCCTTCCAATCTTTTTAATTTGAAGTGAAATTCCCTGATTTTAAACATTTACAATGGACTTAGAATATTTTGTACTTACTATTTTTAATCGATAAAGAACATTGTTCTAAGCAAAAAATTGTTCTACAACACACATCTAAAATTTAATTTTGATTTTTAATTTAATTAAATAAAACAAACATATCTAATCTAGCACATGTTTTATGCAGTGCGCTATCTCTATTTTCTTTAGTAAAATTAAAAAATTTCTTACAAAACATAATCTACTGTACCATCACAACACATGCGATAACATGGCCTAAGGAACGAGTTTTTTTTAATTATTTTTGTAAAAAGAAGTATGATGAATTTACATACGGTGTAGTACAACTTTTTGCTTCAAATATCAATACCAAACTTTTTCGAAAAAGTCTTCTAGGTCCATTTTCTAAGTGAATTGCTCTTCATTTAATACTATATAACTATGGATTTTTTATAAAAAAAAAATATATATGAAACCCGAAATTATTTTTTATTCTGTGTCAAGATAAGAAATTCGTTTACGAGATTGTACAAAAAGAACCATAAATTTTTATTTATATTACTTTATTGGTTGGTTGAGAAATTCGACTAACAGCTTTTAAATACATACTGATAATGACAACATTCTGCAAAATAATATTAAATAATTTTTTCTTTACATTTGTTATCGATTCATTTGTAAATGTTAATCAAAATATTGCGAAACGGTCGCGTTGAGATTATATTTGGTATTAAAATTACACAAAAAGAAAAATTAAGTAAATCTAATTTGAAATTCGCATAACATTTGACCGGTACTTGCATATGTATTGCACATATACATTTATCCTCCTATACGCATTTCATACAAGTGGGTAATATATATTTTAATCTCCGAAAGAGTTAAGTTGGATTTTTTTGTTATTTTAATTTCACGCTTTCTGACTCATTCATTAACATTGTTTTTTCACTCACTCGCTGTCGACTGAGTGACTAAATAATGTGCAATGTCTGCATAAATTGAAATGTGGTTACAGTGCATGGTTACATAGTTTTTGTTATTAATGTAGCCACTCTTTGGTTTTTTTTTACACACACCTAACTTGTCGCTTATATACTTAAAGAGAATTTTTTTATATAAAATAAATTAATATAAATTGAAATTATTTAAGAAGTTGTAATTGATAGACGATCATTAAATATTCTATTATTTACAGTTAATTTTCATTTAAGACTTTCCATTTATGTTGTGGTTTACTATTATAAGAGAATATATTTTTTATACTTTCAAAGGTAGATTTCGATCTAAAAAAAAACTATTTTTCCGACATAACTCAATTACAGTTGTTTGAATATGGCATACGATTCCTTTTATGGTTTACCTTCTATGTTACATGATATTAAGTGTCTATAGATATATAGAGAATGTTCTCATGCAGACAAATTAACTTTCTCATATTACAAATAAGTTAACGTTTTTCACTTTTTTAAAATAAGTTTTTAGTTATGAACGTGATTTTTGAACCTATCTAGAGATTCATATAATCTTATTCACTTTCAAAAGCTTTCCTTCATAATTTTTCACATGGAACTCTGACTTGATTTTATATAAAAAGAAAGACACATTTAAAGTTTCATTTTCTATTATTTGAATATAAAGTTAACCGAACTTTACCTCTCATCATTTTCAATATAGTTTTGTTTCACAGTATTTTTATTCAAATTCACGGACTTGAACTTTTAGAACTAAAAATTGATTTTATATGCAAATGTGTATTGAAGGAAAGTTACATCAACATATATATATATATATCTAATGGCTCTTTAGTCTTTCGTTTTTGAAATACTTAACCTGACTCTTCAAACAATCATTTCCATTTGAATTTTAAGGTAAAATTTTGTATATGCGAAGAAATTTCGTCTGCAAATAAATTCAGAGAATTTAAAATATTCACAATTTATACGAGTTTCTTCTTTTTTTTTTGTTTTCCAGTACCAATGTGCATATTTAAATCTTATTTTATTTGAGGTTCCTTATTGTATTGTCTCTATAGATATTCTGACTCTAATGGTAATAATAAAGCTCTTATCTATTTTTGATGTTTCTTCCAAAAGCATTAACGCAAACCAGCATAAGAAATCCGACCTGCTAGAACCTTTTCAATTTAAATTCCCATTTTAGTATCCTATTATAGTGATGAATAGCCGTTGCAAGTAACATTGAGTTAAAATTTCACCCCTTTTCTGTCCAATCTCAGATGGTTATTGAAATTTCTATGTATAGACGACAAACGAAAATAGAGCGAAGTACCTAATTTCTTACATCAAAGTTTAACAATGACAAGGGTCAGTGTCAAATTTTCCGCTTAAAATGCAACTGGTGAAAGTCAAAAATGTCTATTTCATGCTAGTTGCTTGTAGTGCAATATTCCGTAACAAAACTATGTTTCCTATTTCCAGTATGCATTACGTTCAAAAGGATAATCTTCGTCGTATTGTAGAAAAACGATTGTGCGATAACGATCGTAACTTTAAACAAAAATATAAATTTCGAACACTTGAAAATGGTGTTTTCTCGGAAAGAATACGTCGTAGAGAGTTGCTGTACACCAAATTTTCAATAAATTGACATCCGATTATAAATTCGGTGTATAACAATTCTGTACGACGTATATTTCCCGAGAAAACGCTATTTTTAATGATGTTCATAGTTCAAAGTTTATATTTTTGTTCAAGGTTACGATCGTTGTTCACAGCTTTTTAACTTTTGAAATTTTACAACATATCAAACAGTGTTCGAGCTGGTGGGCTAAAATTACTGTTTCCAGACGTATTACTTGTAGTATAATTGGTTGGTTGGTTGGTTTCTTAGTGAGATTCTATTACCTTTTTCAAGTATCCCAGCACTTAAGTTAGCGTTGGTGGGCAGTGCCTACTATTATTGGGGAATTAATTCACCAAATATTCACCAAAATTCTCAAAATTTTTAAAATGTACTAAAATTCACCAGGAAGTCAAAAAATGATGTATAATTCCCTAAATATCTCTAAATTCACTAAAATAACTTTCAGAAAATTGGTGAATTTATGATGAATTTTTAGGAAATTTTAGGGAAGTTTTGGTGAATCAATTCCCTAATTTAGGGAATTTTAGTGAATTTTTGGTGGGCCAATTATGCTACGCCTCATTATAGCTGATTTGATTCGACTTTGGTGCGACACCTACAGAAACCTCTGAAATTAACTTAGAGAGCAACAAGTGTATCGATTGCAGAAGACCTCCGGAATATATCCTAAGGTATATCCTTTACATTTCTGGTAGCAAACCGCCAAAATTTTCCTTTCGGAACATTCACTACTTAGAAATCCCGAATTCTGTTTTGAATTTCGTACTGAAAACATAAAAAAAAGAAATAAAAAAGAAGTAAAAAAGAAATGAAAAAGAAGGATAAGTTTTGTTGCGTAAATTTAACTTACGCTGAACATGTTGGGGCTGGTGCCCAGCAACTGTCAAGGAATTTTTGGCTGCTGAAGTATTCGAACTGGCTGGTAAGTGGTAACGCAGCTCTGACAATAAGGAAATCGAGAATCGTTCTCAATTGACCATCCGTAATGACGAAAAATTAAATAAATTATTATCCGGCGTTATAATCGCTCAAGTTGGTGTTACGAAACATACCCTGTAGCATTTTGCAATGTTACGTATACGAACTAGATACGAATTGGAATCCAAACCACTGTGGGTATATCCTGTATGTCTATAATAGATATAGACTCCCGAAGTGCACAGTTCAATGACTATTAATTTCTCTAGTGTATTATTATTTTGCCTGAAGATAGGCTCAGATATTTTGCACACAAGTTGATCGTATATGGATGTCGTCATATATATAATTCTTATTCTTTGTTTACATTTCGTTGCAGGCACCAAATCTGTCCATGCCGAGATTCGAACTCGGATTTTCTTGGTGGAAGGCCAGTAGGTATACCATTTTACAAACCGTCCCCCCACATGTAATATAGATTTACTTTAGGACTTCTGTACTCTCAGTTTTTCTTTTTTCCAGTGCTGGCTGCCCAAATGTTAATAAGAACGCGGACTTTGAGGAAACTTGATATAAATTACAGCCATTTTTCCTATTCTAAGTTAAGACCACATCCATGCATTTTACAAGACGTTAAAAAGGACAATGGTCTTTCCTTTTTGCTACCTGTAAGGTTTTAAAGTTCATAGTTTGATTGCTGTTACTATTTGAACAGGAAACAGTTGTATTAAAATTATTTTCGGATGCTTATAAGGATTATTTTTGTTCCGAACAAAATTTGATTTTTTGTTCGATATAAAAACAGTTTTTTGTTACTGAGGAGCTAGATTTTGGTGCCCAAGTTGTTTTATACTAAATACCTTTTGAACTATAAAAATAGAAGGAGTTTGCTTGCAGTAGGTATCTTGTGAATATCACCAAAATTAAAAATTATATCAGGGTAAGTAACTTAAGTGATAGCTCATATCAGCAAAAGTATACCAACCGGAAATACCTACAAAATTAAAATTTATGCATGCAGTTTCCAATTTTTTACACATTTTTAGTTCAATTATAATTACTGCAAATGTATAAATTTTCATTAGATATGCATTTGCGGATAGTATATTGAGTATAGGATGACTAATTTCAATGCAAATATTTTTTTCGTCGAGTATTTTGATGTTCACCTTCTAGAAATATGAGAGAGCATAAATAAGCGAAAAAGTGCATTTTTACAACATTCAGGACATAACATTCCTACGTATCCCTAATGTTCAAAAGCTAAGTATTCTATCAGTACAATGCTTGCCATAGTAGAATCTAAAATGTGTTATTTGAATTACAAAAAATTAATCTTTTGCTACTACTATGGCAACTATGATACATTATGGATATAAGGGTTGAGTAGAAATGTTGCAGGGTTCTCCAAAGCTCCAGAATGTTTAAAAATATGCAGTATTTCTCTTAGCGAAACCACTCAAACATTTTCAAAAATTCTAAAAATGTTAAGCTAATCTTTTCTTATGCTTTTTCACATTTTCTGGTTGTGAGAAAAATAAAATATATCATATGAACAGACTAATCGTATGATTATTGTATAATTGGGCATTGGTCTAAGTTGATTTGAAATTAAACGATAAGAAGTTAAAGGTTTTTAACTAGAGAGAAATTATTTATTTTTTAATTCTTTTAAGAACAAAATTTAGAAAAGAAGATTTGTCATCTAAACCGGAAAAATGCAATAAAAATTCAAAATTCGAAGTTATTTCTCACTGCTTTCTTGAATGCATAATATGTTGAGTTGATAATATCAAGAGATGGGAAGTAGTTATCGTGGTTGTGTTGAAATCGGTGTATCGATGAGGCAAGTAGAATAATTATGTTTGACGGGTTGAGCGTTGCAGATTGTGATAAGAAATGTGAGCAGCCAAATTCGAGTCCATACGACCATGAATGATGTTATATAAAATAATTTCATCCATTTGTAAACGGCGAGTTTCCAGTGAGATCATATTCAGTTGTCAGAGTTTTGTAGCATAGTTCGATTTGACCCAATTGAATTTATAATACATCTTTCGTGTAAATTTTCGTTGCACTTTTTCATTCATGTCACTGTAGGTTGTATAATAGGGGTTCGAGAGGGCACAGCAGTACTCAAGTCGACTTCTAACGTAAGAGTTGTATAGTTTGAGTATGCTGTTATGGTTTTAGAAGTATTTCGTCGAACGGAATATGATACCATGTGACGTCAGATTGTAGTGTGGAACAATACTCAACACTTTCAATTTTACCAAAGAGTTTGAAGTCATCAGCTAATAACTAGCATTGTGATTTGAAAATAGCTGACAAGTCATTAATGAATAGCAGAAAAAGGATGGGTCCCAGAATAGATTCTTGAGGAACACCCGGCTTTCGAGTCATTTTATTTAACTTCCCATCACTAATTACGACATGTTGTGATCTCTCTGCCAAGTTGGATTCGAACCATAGTAAAAATAGAAATAATTACAAATTAATCGGGAACAAAATTTTCTATCATTACTTATTCCTTACTTTTATACTTTGAGTTGCATTTTCGATCAGCTTTATGTTCAGAATGAAATTTTGTTTCATTTGATTTTTATAGCAACTTTAATCATTGGATTACACTTCATCGTGTCGATCAAATTTTAGTTAAATTAAGCGAAAATTTAATAACAAAAAACGAACACAATACTTAGCCTAGAAACAAATTTATCGAACCCAAAACCATTCCATGTGACATATGTGATCAATTTAAATTTAAAATTGTCACATCGCCATAAAAATATATATATACGTTAGTCAATATGCCATTCTATTATCTCCATTAGATAGATCTTTCACATGTATTCCGCATAAATTCGCTGTATTTTTTGTGTCAAAATTATATCGTAAATAAAAATCGAAAATTTTTAGGAAAAAAAGTATATATTTTGTAAATAACAAAACACGAAAATCCGATTTCAGCATTTAATATAAAAATATAATACAGCGTTTTTCACATGTTTTTACGGCTAAATTTATATATTATATTTATAGACATGTAATACTCGTCGATACCTTTTTCACATCACAGTATATAATCCTCAATCCCGATATATAATCCTTTTTTTTTCTATGTCGTTTTCTATATAAAATATAAAATATGAAGTTTTCCATCACATCACATTTAATACTTATACTGTGAATATGTACGTGAATATACAAATCTGTAGGAAAAACAAAATCACTGCTATTCTTGCTGGTAAAATGTATGCTATTTGCTGTTTATTTGGGTGATGGTTATCCATGCGAACGCATGTCAACGTCAATCACAAGTTCATATTTTAATGCCTTTTGCTATTTATTTTATGTTTATGGTGTTTAGAAAATATAAATATGCCATTATTATGTTCCATTTACATATATATAGGAAAGCCGGTGACAATACATATTAGATATAAGAAACCTTTGTTGAGATGTCAATGAGTTTATTAAAAATTTAATAAAAATGGTATTAAGCATCGTACTAAATAGTACTGGTACATTCCATCGTTAGTCGTGTTACACATTTTAGCACTTTTTTGGCGATAGCTCCCAAACCGCTTGACAGATTTTGCTCATCTTTACAATGGAATCTCACATTTTTATTTCCCTTCCAGGGAGCTACGGGAAAACGGATTTCAAACTTAGAACTGCAACAAAACGACCCTTACCAATATCAATAGAGTTTCTATTTAGACGATCAACATATTCCACGCAACACGCTTCATCAAAATTTCTAGCACACATTGTTTGACAATGAATTTTTAAAACGCCTTAAAATATGCTTTAAAGTAAGTGCTAATATGGTTATGCGTTGAAATACACATTCAAAACACACTTTAAAATGTGTGCTCAACATAACCTCATATTTCAAATTGAGTTTCTGAGATAAACACGCGTTTTTTGTGAAAATTTCTCTTTAATAAATTTGTAGATTGTCACGCATGATGTTTAACATCGCGCTGTAACTTGAGCAATTAATGTTAGACCGATTTTGAAATTTTTTTTTTCCTGGAAGAGAAATAAAAATGTGGGATTCCAGTGTGAAGATGAGCAAAATCTGTCAAGCGGTTCGTTAGCTATGGCCAAAGAGTGCTAAATAGTGTAACGCGACTAACGATGGAGTGTACCACTACCGTAAAATGAGTTGAAAATAGCCACACCGGGTGAACTTAGCATTTAAAAGACGGCCACTATCATTCCAAGGCGGCAATTTCGTGATTGTATATTGATTTTCCGTATTATACACATAATAAATCCAAAATACATATGGTACAGTGCATATTAAACATAATAACGTTGATTTTTTTTTGCGAAATTTAAGTCCTAAAGCTACACAAAAATCGAAAATCATATAGAGATCACATTTCCAGTCTTAAAGAACACTATAAAATACAATATGTATCTTCACAAATTCAAAAACTGATGCCCAAAAATTGTTATTTCTATATAGCTAATGTTCATATCTTTCCAACGCAACCTTGATCAGCAAATTCGAGAACAAAACAAATTTTTGGCGATGTTTTCTGCATAGTGTATGTTTTCCATTTCCGATGATGAACACTCATATTTTCATCGAAAATGGAAAACATCACCATACAGAAAACATTGCCAAAAATTTATTTTTTGCTCGAATTTGCTGATCAAGGTTGCGCTGGAAGGATATGAACATCAGCTATATAGGAATATTTTTTTTTGGACATCATGCTTGCCAACAGCCCCTGTAGGGCTGCTAAAAGTGAAAATTCATTTTTTCAATTTGTGAAGATACTTATTATTTTGTATAGT
>JANVCI010028893.1:0-12343 GCA_026413465.1 Trichosia splendens | reverse complement strand
GAGGGGGGAAGGGGGTCTAAAATTAGTATTTTTTAGCGTACGTACTATGTGAATGGCCCCTAAAGGTAGTTGCAAAGTGAACTTATAGAGATGTTGAAGGTCAACAAACTTGCAGATCATCCAAAAGTTCTAGCTGGCACTGTTGTGTCAGAATTTAAATAATAAATTTCTCACATCATTTCAACAAAAATATTCAAAATAACACACGTGTCACTGGTGTAAGAAAGTATTGATTATCGGAAATATGTGAGATATGTCTTTTCGGCCAAATTCTCGAAAGACCGAAGTCCCTTTTGAGAATGTTGGCTAAAAGACCTTTAGACAATCAGACAGCAAATGGAATGCCGAATTTATGAAAATTCGAATGGCTGAAAAGCCGGATTCCTAAAAGGTCGCATTTTATGTCCGAAAAACTAAATGGGTAAAATAGCCGTTCGGAAATTTCAGCTTTTAGCGCGGACTTCTACCTAAATTACATAACGCTGAACCTTACAAATGTTAATTCGAAAGCTCGTATGCAAAACGATTTTGTACCACGGTATTAAGCCTTGTGATCACTTTACACTCTAACGGATGTCAGACAGCTTCTCGTACAGAGAAGGTTTAGACGCCTTAGTCACTAGTCTTACTCGTTGGTTTCTGGACAAAAAAGAAAATTTGCGGAGAAATGTGATTTGTTCAAATTACATTTAAATTTAACTATTTTCAAAACTGACTAATAAACGAAGAAACAGGAATAGTCTTGATTAATTTTAACTTGTGACTTGATCAGAAGAGCTATTTGGAAGGGGTTTTTCGATTGGTTTGTTTATCGACCACATCCTTGTCTTTGTTATCGGTCTTAGTAATGAAGTTGTTTTGGTTTTCACATTCACCTTTCTGACTAGACCTTCCTTGTATGGAAATGTTTCGGCTACTCGACCCAGTAGCCATTTTGATGGTGGTAAATCTTCTTCCTTTATTAATACCATAGCTCCAACTTCCACATTTTCACATTGACGCATCCATTGACAAACATTCTGACTTCCAACGTTTTGTGAAATGTTCAACTCGTTGTGATATTTGTTTTCACATTCTAAGTCGATCGACTTTTATGTCAGGAAGACTTGGTCTGGGGGGCACCAAAAGACTGTCTCCAATTAAGAAATTTCCTCAAACGTATGAGCTGATTCTCCTACCATTCTTCGAAAATGGAACTTTATTGACTTTACTCCAGCATTCCAAATTCCTCCTTGGTGTGGAGCGAAATGACCGTTGTACGTTGTCTTTGAGGATAATTTCAGCTAGGTCCGGTTCGAGTTTTTCCTTAATTATTGGATAATCCTCTTCCTGCTCCCCGAAATGGGCTGTATTTTGGAGGTAGAGCATATTAGATCTGCTAAAAAACGCCCGGACGGGCATACGAGCTTGCAATTAAGGTTTAGCGTCACATAATTTAAGTACACGCTCCACGGCTATCGAAGACGCACTTACACGTTTTCAAATACGCTTTCAATTTGAGTTTTTTGAAAATGGTTACCAGTTTAAATGACAAAATAATTCCACTTACAGTTAAGTAACTACGGAGTTTAATTTTAAAAACTTTTTTTTGTTGTTCCCATAATTCAATGAACTCGGCTCCCGTGTCGTTGCGTTTAGTCCTCTCCTCATATTCTTTAAGTATTACTTTAAGAGAGTTTAAGAGTTTATTTTGTATTCAAAATTAATTGTATTACCATCGACAACGAAACCGAATTATTTAAAAATTATTTACCAACTTTCAGTTAATTTTCATCAATTTACAACAACATAAAGAAGATGCTGAAAAATTAACCGAAATGAGTGCAGAAATTCCAGATGATCAACAGCTTGATTTTCTTTTAATGCAAATCCAAGAGAAAATCAATTCACTTACAGCGAGAGCTAATCGAGGAATCGATTTGCTTCAAGTAAATATTTAAAAAATAATAATATTTTAGATTTTAAATTCATTTAAATTTCTAATCACAGGAAACCATAGAAGGTCAAAATCGTCGAAAGCAAGAAATCGTGAAATATCAACGATTACTCAGTGATGTCGAAAATTGGCTCGAAACTGTAAACATTCCAGTAACAGCATTTGATGAACTACCAAATGACGAAGCAACGACCATTGATCAAATCAACGAGAACAACTTCCTTGTTAGCAAACTGAAAGAAAAGCAACAATCTCTAAAAGATCTACAATCAAATTGTGAAAATCTTCAAGAATTCCACGATGTTCGACCTTTAGCTGCTATGTTATCGGAACAGTTGACGATCATCTTAAGTTTGATCAAAGAACAGCAAATAATAGTAACGAAACGTACAGATGTTCTTCAAATACATCTACAACAATTGCGAGAACAACCCGTCAGTATACAGTCTACCGATAACACCTTAGACTCTAGTCCAATGCCCGAACATGAAGTGATCGAGGCAAAAACAACTGTGATTGAAACTATTCCTACCATACCACCACCTACTCAAGTGTATGAGGTGGAAACACAAACCAGTGAAAGTCTTCAAAAACCCACCAGAGATACACCAATCGATGAAGAACAACAAACAAGCTTCCCTATCGATGACAAAACAATTGTCGAGACATTTGACACATCCGTTCAAACGATTAAAGAAAAGAAGCCAACCGAAAATATATCAGTCACTCAAACCTACTCTGAAGGCCATGAAACAATAAAATTCGAATCGGCGCCAAATCCTAACATAAGTGAAGTTACAGAAGATGTTTTTGTCGATGCTAAATACCAACAAATACCACCCGGTGAAAGAGTCCGAACATCTGAACTCTTGTTGCGCAACGTTCCTCAATCATTCGAAACGACATTTGTTGAGCCCGATGAAACCACAACCGAAGTTATTTGTGACCCAGACGGAACAAAGAGAATTATTGTTCGAAAATTAACAAGAACTCGACAACATATACTTCAGGAAAATCAACAACAACAGTTTACAACTGTTGCGTCATTGGTCGGAGCTGATATGGTTCCTGTAACTCAAAGTGTGTCACAGATAAACTTAGAAAACCAAGTGTCAACGAACACAGTCAGTGGAAGTGGTGGAACAAAGACTACCATCTCGAAAAAAGGCAAGGGTATGGTAATTCAAGGAACATCTGCAGACTCTATGGTCGTTCATGAATTTGAAAATGAACCCGAAGTTCAAGAGTACGTTACCGGTCCTGCCGATGTTACACTTCAAGGTTTACCCATGCGAGAAGGTGATATAGCTTATTTCGACAAAGACGATATGGTCAGAATTCCTACCGAATCTGGCTTTGAGGAGTCGAGTATTAGAGCAGTTGTGCAACAAGTTACTCGACGAATCATTCGGAAAACGAGAAAGATCATCAAACGAGTTGTAATTATTGACGGCGTTGAGCATGTAACAGAAGAAGTTATTGAAGAACCTGAAGAAATTGAAATTACGGAAGAAGATGTACCACAAGTGAATGTAAATATTGTTCGAACAGTGAACGGTCAAGTTGTCACCACTGAGCAATACGAAGAACAAGTTCCTCAATCTGGCGTTGGCACTATCATCTCGCAAGTTGAAGAAAAAATTCAAATGAAAGGTGAACCAACGAAAATTATTGAAGGAGACACTCAGGTATTTGAAATTATTCAAGCACCAGTAGAGTTGGTTATTGTTGATCCTGCACCAGTAGACATAACTTCTGAAACTGAACTTACAGACGGCAAATTAGAACCGTCTCAAGATCAACAGGCAATTGTTGAAGAGCAACCACTTGTGACAAATATTGAAAATATATGGCCATACGAACATCATTTAGAGGATACGGGATTAGAGATTTCAAAGAGGGATGAGTCTGAAAGCAGCCCAACTGAATCATCGATTAAAAAAGATTCGGTTGTTGTAGAAGAAATATGGCCTAAGAATTTGGACACCGGATCCGATTTTGTTTTGGAAACTTATGAGTTCGATGCAAAGCCATCGAAAATTATTGATGTTGAATCCCCACAAGAACCAATTGCACAAATTGAAGTTGTTGAGAAAAGTGAAACCAAACCTGAAGAGCCGATTAAAGAAACTGAAATAGTTGTAACCGTTCAAGAAACGATTACTGTGATTGAAGATGAAAAACCAACTGAACAACCAATTATAAGCAAAACAACAGAAGAAATCACTTTCGAACATGTCGCGAAAGAACCAGCCGTATTGGAGATAATTGAAACAGAAGTAAAGAAAATTGAAGAAGAAATTACCCATGAAACAGGAAAGATTGAAGATACCATTGTACCAAAAGAAGAATCAATTGCACCAGTACCAGTTGCGATTTTACAAGAAGAACCTATTTCGACACTAATAGAAGAATCGGTTACGACACTAATAGAGGAACCTATTGCGACACTAATAGAGGAACCTATTGAGACACTAATAGAGGAACCTATTGCGACGCTAATAGAGGAACCCATTGCGACGCTAATAGTGGAACCTATTTCGACGGTGAGAGACGAACCTATTCCGACGCCAATAGAAGAAACTATTCCGACGCCAATAGAAGAGCCTATTGTGATGCGAGTAGAAGAACCTATTCCGACACCAATAGAGGAACCTGTTCCAACACCGATAGAGAAATCCGTTCCGACACCAATAGAGGAACCTATTCCAACATCAATCGAACAACTTATTCTGTCGACAGAAGCACCCATTGTAACAGAAATAGAAGAAACTGTTGCACAAGTAACAGACATTCCCAAAGAAGATACTCGCATCGAAATAACTACGACTACAATAACAATTCAAGAGCAACAACAACTTATTCCACAAGATGAACCAGTTGAGGAAACGAAACTAAGTCACGAACCAGAACAAATTCTTCAATCGCAATTATCAAAAGAAGTGACAATTGTGCATGAGAAACCTTCCGATGAATCTTCCAAAGAATCATCACTTCCTGAAAAGCCATTCATTCAAGACGTACCTTTGGTTCCGACTATCGACGTTCGTAGAGCAACGCATCTTTTCCTTGAAGCTGAAGCTTTTGCTGCTGATCCACATACACAAACGATCAAAATTTCACTTCCATCCAAAGGTACTCAATCTCCTGGATCCGTTACGGTCACAATGAAAATGGATGCCGATGAAGAGCAACCAAAAGTTAATGTGAATTTAGTGGAAGAAAGTCACATGCCCGTGTCTGCTGTAGGGGAAGCAGAAGTTGAAGAATCTTTGAAAGGTGAAGACAGTAAACGTAGTCGCAAGAAAAAGAAAAGAAAAGAAAAAGAAACACCCCCGAAAGAAGAATCCCCCGCACCTATCACTCCAGACGAAGTGTCGATTGATCCATCCTTAGCTGAATCGGTAGAGCTTGTCATTGACGATGACAATACCATTTCGGAACATATGGAAATGCCTGAGGAACAAGTAATTATCTCAGAAATAGTAACTCCACCGTCAGATAGGGACAATGTTGGTGAAACTGGATACGAACCGATTGATGAAACTCCCGAAGAGGATCATAAGGATGACAAGAACAAGAAAAAGAAGAAAAAGAAAAAGCAAAAGGTTAAGCCATTCGTTGATGATGAATCTTTGGTTGCAAAATCTGTAGAAGATGAATCTCGCGGAGTGGATACTCCTTTCGAATCTGAATCCGAAGGTGGTCTTAAACATGAAGAAGAAAAGGAAATAACACCGGATGAATCACTGAAAAGCATATTAGAGGTGGAAGATTCTGTAAGAATTATTGAAGAATCTGTTGTCTCCTCTTCATCGGAATCACCAAAGCCATTGGTAACTGAAGTGGTTGTGGCTAAATCAGTTATCGAAGAAACGATCACTGAGGATGTCGAGCAACAAACATCACCTATACAATTGGACGAATTCGTTGCAGAACCAAAAGATTTGGATGTTAGATCGTCGCAAACTTCTCCAGAGCAAAAGGAAATAACAATGGAAATATCTCTTCAAACGTCTCCTGAACCTGCTGTCATCCAAGAGGAGCAAGAAATTCAAACTTCACCAAGGGAACAAACTGAAACCCAAATCCAAACCTCTCCAGTACAAATTGATGACGAGCGTGTAGAAATCGAGACAACAACAGCTGAAATTCAGACGGATGAAATTGTTGTGACGGATGCACCTGAACAACGTGAAACAATTGAAACATCCATTCAAACAACAATTATTTCAACGGAAGAAAAAGAACTGCAAACAACACCGATAGAGAGTCCACGTGATGAAAAATCTCAGGAAATTGTATTTGCTTCCGAAGATGTTGTTCGACCGATTGCAGAACAACTTGTTGACGATATTTGCAACACAATTCCGATTAAAATTCCCCAGACTAACGAATCAACTAATACCGAAATTGCGATAACAACTGAAATAGACACTCAAACGTCACCAGTGAAATTCGCCGATGAAACACGTCATGTGGATTCACCTTCGATAAGCACGTCAACCGAAGAACCATATGAAATTCAAATCGAAGCTTCATTTACTGTTCCTGATGGAGCAGCACAAAGTCTAATGAAAAAGGGCGAGCCAATTGTAATTCAGAAGTCATTTAAGATAGATGATGATGGAGTACCGGTTGAAGTATTCGCTGATTCTCATGATGATAAAAAGAAAAAGAAGAAAGACAAGAAGAAGAAGAAAAAAGGAGATCAAGATATAGCTGAAGTTCAAGTTACTGTTACGATGGATGACAAAACCAAGATCGATGAAACAAAGAAATTCTTGGAAGGTGAACAATATCAAAAGGACGAGCCAAAGACACCAATTTTGGCAGGAAAAGAGTCATTATTTGAGCCAGAATCGGTGCCTATTCAACCTGAACTGCATCAAAATGTTACAATCGATGATAAAGTCAAAATCGACGAAACAAAGAAATTCTTGGAAGGTGAACAATATCAAAAGGACGAGCCAAAGATACCAATTTTGGCAGCAAAAGAGTCAATATTTGAGCCAGAATCGGTGCCTATTCAACCTGAAGTGCATCAAAGTGTTACAATCGATGACAAAGTCAAGATCGATGAAACAAAGAAATTCTTGGAAGGTGAACAATATCAAAAGGACGAGCCAAAGACACCAATTTTGACAGGAAAAGAGTCACAATTTGAGCCAGAATCGCAGCCGATTAAAATAGATGAAAGTTCAGTGGTACTGACTGAGGAACCTCAAAAAGTATCACAAGTTGGATCGATTGAAATAACCAAAACTATCCTGGAGGAAGAGAAATTTACAAAATTGCCAGATGTTTCGTCAGTGGAAGTTGAGCAAACCGTCCCGCAATCATCAGACATTCAAAGTAATCAGGAAACTATCATTCCATCAGCTCCTTCACTAAAAGAGCTTGATGTTGCTATACCTGAAGATTTGAGTACATCCGTCACGCTAACCATTGAAAAGAAAACTATTTTCGACACTCAATTTGAACCAACTCAAGAGAATTTGGAAGTGGACGTTAATGTGCCTGAAGAATTGAAAGGCGTGCATTCGGAACCAGTAGTAGTAGAAATCATTGAACCAAAAATTGAACCCGAAATTATCCCGGATCCAATTACACTTGGAGAACCGATTCCAGATGCCAAGGCACTAACACAAAGCTTCCTGGAAGGTGAACAATATAGCAAAGCTGTGAAGATAGTTAAACCATCTGAAGTAGAACCAATTGTAGACGAAAAACCTTCCGCTGAATCCTTTACGGATGAGGTGGTATTGAATGTAGAAATTCCACAATCAAGCGAAGAGGAAATAATTATCGAAAGAGTTATACCGGAATTACCAACTAAGAGTGTTGAAGTTCCAAAGGATCAAAACGTAAGCTTAATAATTACAAAGACAGAAGTGACTTTCGTACCACCAACGGAACCCATTATTGTTGAGAAAATTGAACAAACAACGTCCATCTCGGGACCGACAGATATCGTCTCTAACTTGGCAGACTTAAGCAAAATAGCTCCAAGGTCTGATAGAGAGGTTATTGACATAACTAAATCATTCATAGACGGCGAACAATATCAAAAACCACCACCATTCCAATCCATTTCAGTGAGAGTCGTTGTTGCTACTACTGAACCGGAGGAGCTCAACAACGATCAGCAAGTAGTAACTCACGACATTGTACCAATAGACCAAACTCCAGCCGTGGCACAAGAAAAACTAACACAGAAAGAAGATCTTGCTGAACTGTCTATTTCGAAAACAACAGTGACTGATAATTTCAACGAACAAGTCATCCAACAAAAGAAACCTCCAAAAACAAAACCGACGTCCTCGGTTACAATTGAAGAAGTGATGTCACCAACAGAAGAGCTTGTTGTTCCCCTGACACCAGGGCTCGACATTGCAGCTGAATACGAAAGAGTTCCAGACTCAATTTGGACGTCAAACATTATACAAAATCGACCACAACCATCTTCTCAAGATCTTATCTTAGCTGAATCACATGGACAACCAACTGGTGTTCATCAACGCCCAACCACTCTAGTATGGACTGACACAAACAACGTAATCACTAATCGTATTCGACAAATCAACAACGCTCGAAACACACATTTAAGTAATGTTCTTCATTTGGCCACTCTCAGTGACGTTGTCACCGAAGAACCAGTTGAAAGTCGCATTGCAACAATCGAAGAGAACTTTGGTCAACTACAGGAAGCTGTTGATAGACATGATACTGTTGTTATTCAGCGAAGTGTTATAACAATTATTGAAACAGTTTCCACTTGGTTGGAGACCATCGAATATCGTGTGTATTTGCTGCGACAAAAATCCAGCGACGGACCAAGTGAAGAAAAGGTTGAGAGCTTTAATGAGCTAAAGGATGAATTGCATATTATTCACGATAACGTTGCACAATTGTCACTAGATTTGCAAGACGCTGGACATGTTGTCAGTCCTGAAGAGCGGGAAAAAATGAACAAATGCTTTGAAACATTAAGCGATCAGGTGAAGACTATTGAAGAAGTAACAAAGGAAAACGAACAACAAGCGGTAAACGATCTGAAGAGATGGACTGAGTATATAACATTTGTGGAACAGATTATAATCCACATAACCAATCTTCAAGAACGTTTTGATACCATTGTTACCAGCGACATAAAAATCGAAGAAAAATTGGTTCTTTTAGATGACTTAGAAAATCGTAATCAAGAACAGGCTAAAAATATTGCAAAACTGTTGAGTACATCAAGAAGTCTTATGAGAGATTTTCCCGGAAAAGAAATACCACAAGAAGTATATGGCTCATACGAAGCATCAAGAAATCTAGAAAATAACATTCATCTTGAACGAAATCGATTATT
Organism: Trichosia splendens; assembly: GCA_026413465.1. NCBI lineage: Eukaryota > Metazoa > Arthropoda > Insecta > Diptera > Sciaridae > Trichosia > Trichosia splendens. The sequence goes on along the minus strand of JANVCI010028893.1, from coordinate 3,050 downwards.
GCAGTTACAAACGTTAGCAGCAGAGTACGAACAAACTTTAAATGAATTCACTCAAATCACTCTATTAGCCGATACGCTAGTCGAGCAACCGATTATTGCAACAACGTTAGAAGAATTGCAACAAGAGATGCAAAAACATCGAAAATTCTTTGTCAATGTGAGTCACTGTCGATCGATTTTAGAGTCATTGGAAGAGAACTTGGATAACGAAACCAGAATCAAACATGCTGAACTTCATCAAAATCTTTATGGTAAAGCATCGTCGATTTTAGACAAAGCATCTGAACGAGCTCAAAGAATTAGTTTAGCTGCTTCGAGATGGACAGTTCTTGAGAAAGGTATGCGTGAAGAGAGACAATGGCTTCAAGTGGCACAGCAACGAGTACCAGATCTATCGGCCGTCACATCAGCTGATTATGATCGTTACATAACCATGTACCAGTCTCTTAGCACAGATATTTCAAATCATCATGCTAAAATTACGCAACTCATTACCAATGCTGGTAGACTTCAGGAATTGGTTACTGCTCCTAATTTGGAAGAAGAAAATAACGATTCGTTGATGGTATTGCTGAAACTCAAGGAAGAAGTTAATTTGTATCTTCGTCGATTGACGACATTCCGCGAAATTTGGACGACTTTTGAAGCATTAACCGACAAGTTAGAAATTTGGATCAAAGAAGCAGAACGTGACATTTCTCGTATTGAATTGCCGAAAGACTTGCGTACACAACCCATTGAAAATATGCGAGAATTCTGGGAAATTAAGGTGCATCACGAAGTTCATAACAACATTCGAAATGATGTTGGAAATAGCTTTGAGAAAGCACTTCAAATTCTACCATTGGCTGATGAAATGTTGCAGAGACAGTTCCACGGACAATTGGAAGATCGCTGGACAAGCATCAGTAATAAAATCAATGCTATTCAGAATGCCATCATCAACAGCATATCGTCACAAGATATTCCAATTAATGAGAAATTGGTATTGCTCGAACGAGAACTGCAAGAGATTCAGTTGAACATTTCCTCGATAAAAGGAGTGATCAAAAATGAAGACGAATTAAATTTGTACATCGAGCGAATGCAAGTGTTAAATACTCGTATCGGTATAATTGGAAATGAATTGGGTCGCATTGGAATGCTTCCGTCAAGTGAACCAGAACGTGTTGGCGAACTGTTTGCTTTGTCCCATCGAATTTCAACACAAATTGGTGAAGAATTGGAAGGATCACTGATGTTAAAAGATCGATTGGTAGCCATCCAACAAGGTATCAATAGGATACGTAAAACGCAAGAAAATGATACATTGGTCTTGGACGATTGTGAATCTTATGAAAAAATGGGCAGTGAACAAATTGAAAAAGCATTAAGTGATTGCGAAAACATTTCTGAAGAATTGATTAGCCAATGGCAAGAGATTATGCGAATGAGACAATTATTACATACATTACCGATGCGACTACGAGTTTCTGTATCACCTGTGAAACTGGAACGTGATATTTCACATTTGCAAGATGAACATGCCGTTTTGGAATCGCGTTGTGGCAACATTTTGGGACTATTGAAAAATCGTTTAGCTTTGTGGAGAAGATTCGAACGTCAACTCGAAATTGTTCATCAATCTGTACAAGAAACGGATTATATGATGGAATTGCTGAAAGTGAACGGGCAAATTGATTACGAACGATTGAAGAAAACTACTGAAAGACTTGAGGTGAGTTTAGAATTGTTTTTTACAAAAACTTTTTCAATATTATGTGCGAGTCAGTCGATTTTATATTTTGCATTTGAAAACACCACAGCCTTAAATTAGATTCGGAAAAATATTTCATGGAAAGTGTCCAAGTCGGGTGTCTGTCAATTTTTTTTTATTTTGTTAAATTTAAAAATAGAAACGAACAATATTGTGATTCAATCAATACAACGTTGGACGGCAGTTAAAGATTCCAATATTTTTAAACGAAACAAAAAGAAACCGGGTTTAAAATTATCTAAGACATCATATGACTTACACCTATCAAGGTCTCTACAGTTATTAAAAAAAAACTATTTTTTCGGTTCGGAAACTAAGAGTTCGTCTTATCAATAAATTCCAAAGTTTTACGCGAAAAACTAACAAAAATGTTTGCATTTCGTTGATGTTACTCAACATATTAGTTAAAGAATGTCTGATTAAGTTATTTGATACCATATGGGTTACATGAATTTTGTGGTGTGTTTGTTTGCTTGATTATGTCGGTAATATTCTCCAAGTGATAATAAGCGTATGTTAACATTTATTGCGCGATTATATTGGATTTATAGTTGGAGGTCCTCATCAAAATAATAGATAATAAAATGCATGTGAGGACGATTGTTTTGATGCATCTCAGTTTCTATTTTTTTTTTAATTTTGCGAGGTGGTTTTCAATAGAAGAAATTATTTACATATCTGAATCTACTTTAAAAAATGATTTGCATGATTTACATGTAATTTCCATGACTTACATGGTTTAAATGGCAGAGATTTTAAAGGATTTTCTGGCATTTCCACATGATTTCCATCTCTTGTCTTGTCTTTGCGCAATCAAATTGGCACCTGTGTACTTTCCAAAAGAGCACATTCATCATACACCTTCTTCTTACCGTCTTCTTACGTTAGTTAATCTCCACCAGAATATCATTCAACAACCTTCAAATAATATAGATTCTTTCCAAATTTCCAGTGTGGACGCCTCTCTAATTATATTTATGATCGGTGGTGGAATGTTGTCTTTGTCGAATGTTTTGAAACTTTCCAGGAATTTGAAATCCCTAAGCATTTTCAATTACGGTCCCAATAGGAGAATCATAAACATAAACATAAACATAAATCGTATACATTGTACAGTGTACACGCAAAACATTTGCAAGTCAATCTTTTGATTGCTATGAGTGGGAAGTCGCTGTGACGATAAAAAACTATTTCTGTTAATGTTGAAACAATAATTTCACAAGACTTTCACATGAAACCAAGTTTAGCATCATGTAAAACTGAACGATTACGCAATCCATTGGATTGACTATTC
>JANVCI010027782.1:0-12352 GCA_026413465.1 Trichosia splendens | reverse complement strand
TTAGCTACTTTCGCCCCTACAATGATCAATGAAATGCTGTACTTTCGTAGTTAGATGAATGAAAAATGATTTATTTTTTGAGTTTTCATTAAAATATGACCAAAAAAATTGCACGATGGAAATGATATCATCGAGCGAATAAACAAATCGTACGAATTTGCGAATTTCGCATGAACTCTCAAGCGCTATATGGAAATACGTGTATTTGCGAGCAAACATAACTATCCCTTTACAGTCAAGTTGAATGTAAAAAATTGTATGTACCTAGAACTGTAAACTGCACTTTACAGCTCTACTGTAAAGTGTTTACTGTGCTAGGTATATAAAACTACGTAGGCTACATGAACTTTAAAAAGATATTTCGGATCGAGGTGGTGGGGTAAAAGGTCCGAGGTGCAACCGAGCTTAAATAGCTATTATAATACTGAACTGTAAAAGTCCCTTTACAGCACGTATTTCAGTGCTGTAATAGGCATTTATAAGCGCCAAAGATATAAACCCATTTGTAGGATATGATAAGTTAGGAATTGCAGTTGGACCAAATTTACAACTGGAATATTCCGATTAATAAGATTATTACTAAAATCATCATTTCAGTAACGGCAGAGCGAGATACTATCAATAACATTAGTGATTTCCCTTAAAGTCTTTCCATATTTCGTATAAACACAAATATTACTGACCAAAATGCTATGCTTTTATCCAGTTATGCTTCCGATACAAAACCAGGGCAAAATTACTAAAAACTATTTTTTAATTAAGATCGCACCTCTTGAAAAAGGTTGAGGACGAATAAAAATACACTTAAGAACGTTATAGTTAACAACTTTGCTCGGCACTGAAGGAAGAAAACCGCTCTGTAGAATGAAATATAACTTGTCATACGGTACGGGTGATCTTTTTTTTTTGTGTGATCCTGCTAGTTTTTTGGAACAAAAATATGGTTTTTAACGAAGAATTGCGAGAATGTCTCAAAAATGGTCATAGTCGTTCAATTATTTCTTCAAGTGTGAGGTATTTTATACAAAAAAATGGCTGAATTTAATGAATCTGATTTCCGGCAGGAACCAACTTAAATCATTTTTTAATATATTTCAAAAACAAAGTTTGGATGATGTGCACGACATAACTATCGAACTTCCTAATTTGGTGCCCTAACTTCCCTATAAGAGCATCTGCAACGGTAGCTTTATAGCAAGCTAATATAGCACGGTTAAAGCAATGCTTTAAATTGTCGGTATATTATCGGTGTCGGTGTCGGAATATTGCCGGTGTTATATTATCGGTGTCGGCATATTGTCAGTGTCGGTATATTGTCGGTGTCGGTATATTGCCGGTGCCGATATATTGTAGACGATGTGTTATAGAGATTCATGGATATTACAGAGACGAAACTGAAATTATTCTTTTGTTATATCCCAAATAGAAAAATAAAGCAATAAAGATACCGTTGCAGATGCTCTAACAAGCGCAGAAGTTTCATTGAGAATTGAACTATGTCAAAAAAGTCCCAACCGGAACCAGTATATATTTTAATTTTTTCAAACATATTTTTGTTGTGTGTTATGTTCGACATGCAGACATGTAAATTAAACAAGGACATAATTTTCTTCTGACTCTTTAATCATGGACTGTTTTTCGTTATCCTTTAGCTAAATGATAAATATGTATGTGCAAGTTTAGCGACTTTTATGTAATTCGCTTTCAATTTTTAAGAATTTTCCAAAGTCATAGTTATCGCTTATATTTATTTTTAAATGAATACAGCATATTCGCTATAAATATAATACAAGAAAATTGGTAGCTGTGATATTCTCTTGGAATTTAACGTATAATACGGTTACGGATTGTGGGAGGAAACGACAAGCTTTTTAAAAGTAGAAAATTACAAAAAATGTAAAATAAAATATGAAACGAAAAATTGCACGTAGTATACGAGACATTTCTTTCACATATGGAAACAGTTGTGACTTGAAATTATTTTGCACAATTTGCGACGACGTTCTATGCGAATGAGACTGAGTACGTTAATTATTTTTGCTATTCGTGTTTCAATTAAGAGTGACACGCTTTTAAAATGAATGATTAAGCTCTGAAATTGTTGTCTCCATGCTAATTTTAATTTAATAAATAATTTACATGCACATATAACATTACTTATTGCTGACTTATCGTGTGCCAACACAAAAAAACAATTGTTAACATTTACATACATCTGGCTACCTTTGGCTTTTTTAATGTAATTCTGGCCAATTCTGTATGTATGATTAAATACTATGTTAACCTAACAGCCTAACTTTATTTAGATTTACATTTTACAATTAATTCAATGTCTTTTACAAACACTTGTGAGTTTGTCGATAAGAAAATTTTATGCACTTTTTATATTATTTCATTATATAGCCTATACAACGACCTGAAATGCATTTTAAATGCGCATGTCATTTTCATACGTTTTAAAATTATAATGAAAAACCTTGCACTTGGCATGGTTGAATAGCAAGTCAGCTGGCAATGGTATATGACTATAGATGTATGAAAATAAATCACATCACGTTATTACACGACGACAAAAAAATGTTCTGGTGTACATTTCTTCAAATTTTCTTCATTTTCTCAGCATTTTGAAAGCTCACGAAAAAAGTATGGAAAATTTTCAAATTCTAAATAAAATTGAAGTAGCTTGTAATAAACCGCACATGCCCGGCTTATATGTACATAAGTGAATTATATAAAATTTGTTGGCATAGAAATGAATGCATTTTCCTTGAAACTTTCGAGTTATATACGTTGATATATGTTTGTAGAATGGAATTGCATTCAACTGAACTACACTGATTTTTGAATGTATGCGAGAGCTTTTCATTCTATAAAAGTTACACGTGCCCTAACACAGAAACAATTGATATTTTTCCTCGCATTAACGATTTGCCTTTGTACTATATAGTTTGTGATCATATAATATTTGCGTTGTGCCGTGTAACTATGTCAGTATTTTTAAAATGCATATGCATTTGCTTCACTGATGATTTGCATATCTCGTTGTTCATGGTCATTGTTAGATTATCGTTAAGTGTGTAAATTAAAGTTAGCTATTATGAGTACCTACTACATGATATTTTTTATAGTTTGTTTGGACTTTATGATGAATAGGTACTAAAACATGATTCCATAACTTTGTGGTATTTGCGCACTAATTAAAATGAAAAATCATAAAACCCACTCATTAGTAAATAAGCCAGTGAATGGCTCGAGAATTACTCAATCAATCAGTCTAACAAGTCTCTTAAAAGAAGTAAATCCCAATTATGATGTGAACCACAAGTATACACGAAGTTGAACGCAAATTTTAAATCCAAAAGTTTTTCCTATATAAGTTCAAATATAGGCGAAGTAGTATAATCCTCTAGAATCCCTCAGCACAATAAAAGTCGATGATATAATTGTTACTGTACAATGAAACAACATCGCTTTAGCTATGAAGATTTTAGTTTCATTGCTACTTTCAAATGAAATAAAAACGGTCGACTGATTTTCTTTTCTCCGTGTGGGAATCGAACCATCCACCAGACAGGGTTACTTCTCTTCTAACTAAATCTCACTAGTTAACCACTTCTGCTGAACCATTTTAAATCATCTTCGAATTTGTATACGTACCAGGGTTTACCAGGTTTATCGCAAATGATGACGAAGTTTTTTGCGTGGTGATAGAACCGACGGAGAACATGACCGAAAGATAGAAATGCCTATGAGACTAGATCATAATTGACTTTTTAAAAGGTGTTTTGGTGTACAAGTGGAATGAATGAAATGTTTTATGAAAATTAACGAAAATTAGTAGACCTCACTGAACCTTGTGAAATTACACTTTTTCCGTCAATTTCACACTTTTCAGGGAGGTGTACCTCAAGCTTACGCCAACTTTTCGATTGGTTTCACAGCGGACTTTGGTGTATCTTCTCCTATATTTTCAAGGCCCGCTTATTATTTTATGAATATTTGTGTTTAAAATGTTTGAAAATTTTTGACTAAAAGCGTATTTTTACATATTTCCACAGCTTTCCCCCTTCACACTTCACATTAGTGATTTTTTACTTTTTTTAAAAAAAATATGGTTGCATGTTTTTGATTGAAATTTATTCGCTTTAAAAGAATGAATTTTGTCTGACTATAAGTGTTTTGCTTATTTTTTCAGCAGCTTACAGTCATGTAAATATAAAAAAAACAATACTAAAAGAAACTCACCCTTCTTTTCCGTGGTGTGTCTTCGTTATAATCCATTCCGATGCCTTCGTCAGATGTCGAAAGCGATGTTGTCCGTACACGATTTGGACTGGTTGATGTTCTTGTTTGTGAGGCACCTTCATCGCTCAATGGTGGCGATGATGAACCTGAGCACCATGACGATGCACTACTACCACCTGGACTGGATGCAAGTCTTGTATTGGCATATTGACGTGGTGAAAGTGGTGAACAAGATAGGCTCATAAGTACCAGGGCAGCATTGCACTCGTCCATTAAATCATCGTTATGGTGTATAGAATGATGATAACGATCCGTATCGTGAGAATAAGCCGGACGTCGTTTGCGTGATCTAATGATAAAGAAAGTGAATATTTGTTTTAATTCATTTCCATTCTGAGATTTGAACTGAAGGATTCTTTATTTGTTCAATTTGTTACAATATAAATTGAAATAATTTTAACAAGTGACAACTTAACAGTCTAAAATCATTTCCTGCCATTATTTTTTTCTCATTTAATGTCTATAAGATCAATTGCAGTACATTATCTCCTCATTAAACACATTTACTGAAGTTAAATTAAAATAAACAACCGCTTGGATGTACACAGTACGATAGTCATCAATTCTCCTCCCATTTAATTTTCATTAAATACCACAACCGTAATTGAATTGGAAAAAATAATATACCTAAGAGAGTTAGGTATCCACATAATCTACAATTCAATATTCAAAGGTTTGTAAAATTAAAAAAAAAAACCTCACGCAATATTTTTTTTTTTTTTTGTATTTTTTTATTTGAATAGTTGGAATGAATATTTTGGAATTACTTCCGTAAACAAATTTGTAAATTTTGTATTAATTTTTTCTGTATATACTCATATGTGGCGGTGTGTAGGTTATTACCAAATACTAAAACTAATAGTACAATTTATACATAATAAAATACCGGTTGATTTCAAAATCCAATGACATTGGATTTGCGCGTGTTATAAAAAACTCAACGCAACACACAACATCAAAAATAATAAAAAAAAAATAGTTAAGGCCACCATTTTGTTTGTTTTCACATTTATTTTATACACAATTTCAGTCAAATATTATTAAAATTAACCGTCATGTCTGCAAAAATAAGACCTTTAATTTTTAGATTCACACAAAACAATAGTAACGTCATCGTTAAATGCGTAAAACTCTTTAATAAGCGAAAATAACTTTTATTGTGGAAGATAATTATTATGGTCTGAAGTGGAAAGTAAGACCATTTAGACATATTATTGCATCCGTTTGTCTGCAGTTTAGGTCACACAATTGTCGACAGATACCTAAAAATTGCTTTTCCTCGGATGGGGTAATGCGAGGCCAAGTTGGAAGATGAGCGTCATTGGTCCAGTAGGGTTTGACAGGGGGCTTTCAAACATATATCACACACAAAGAAATGGTTGTTGAGCATATGTCTCCAGCCATCATATATATTTCTGCGGCAACTATAATATGTTGATCCCAAATATAATATGTTTGACACAAATAACGTATTTCAGGGGTCGAAGTTTTCGATTTTGTGTTTTGTGTATAATATGCATTGAGGTACAGATTAACAACGAACCTTTCGTTCGCAACGAAAAATGATCGGTCGTAACGACAAATTATTGCTCGTAACGAAAAATTGTTGTTCATAACGATAAATTGTCGCTATGCTATTTTTTGTAATTGTATATGAGATATGTTAGCGGCATTTTTTTCTTCGATATTACTTCTCTATTCTAATAGTACATCAATGGTAATATGTGTCTAACATGTTATGTTTAGGTCTAACATATATGTTTAGGTCTAATATATTATGTTTAGGACCATCATATTATGTTTAGTTCTAACATATTATATTTAGATGTAATACATAATACATTATTTTTAGGTGTTAAATATTATGTTTAGGTCTATGCTTCGGTCTAACATATTATGTTTTGGTCTATCACATATGACGTCGTCAAAAGGGGGGAGGGGGGTGCATTAAAAAACTTATAAGAAAACGTGAATTTCGTTGTCAATTTAGGCCTGTTTGACGAAATGCGGTTGCTAAAATACCATTTTTAGTTGTCAGTTCCAGTCAAAAAACAGAAATTTTATTGTCAGTTCTTTTTTCAAGCTCATTTTTGTTCATTTTAATGAAGTTTCGCTCTGAACGCATCAATTTTGTTTTATCATACGATTTTCAACCTTTTAAATCAAACTGATTTTCCAAAACGCGACATGATCGTTTCGAAAACGTCCAAACCCCGAAATTTTTCATCATTTTGGGGTTTGGTTAAATCACACTAATCAAATCGAAAAGTGGTCGCTTTTTCGGGTTTCGGCCGATTTACACAGAAATGCCAAATATCTGCACACTGTATAGATTTCGATCTACAAACTGTGTAGATATTTGACAGCTCCATACGTTTTACACAGGAATGTTTAGGTCTAACATATTATGGTTGTTCCAGTAAAATATATAATGGTTGCAGACATGCGCTATAAAACCATTTTTCTGTGTGTACCCAAGCCTAGTAGAGTCTGCCAGCATACACTAATAATATTAGTCTAATATTGGGGTTGAATTATGTGAAAATAAATTTTATTTATATTTTTTCGACGTCATACATGTATATGTCAAACATAGAATGTACGTGTTGGGACATACAATGTTACGTCGTATATCAACAACGTACAGCGTGCAAATTCAAGTTAATTTAAGAAAGTATCAATTCCATTATTTTGGTCATATTTTCATAATTGCTCTGCGGGTCACAACCAACCTTGTAAAGTGGGAATTTTTGTGACAATCTGATATCAAATAACTTCTTATCCTTCGAAGCGGATAAGAAAAATGTTCACATGAATGACTTGGGGAAAAAAACATGAGTGTCCCAATCACAATGAAGTCATGTAATCAAACCATTTCTTCACGAAAATTCATAAAAAGCATACAACTCGTATCGTATCGTATTAAGAAATAATTGCAAAAATATACGAAATTTCAACATCACCGTGACCTATAAATTAATACACTTTTCTTTGACACAAATTCATTAAAAAATAGCCTTAACTTTTTGATTCAATTGACTCTATATTAAACATAGGTAGGTACATTACGTGAGCATATTAGCAAGGTGTTTATTTTTCTCACAATTCTAAACTACGATCGCGTAAAGTCACTAATTTTTTTTTCTTTATTTTCTAACGAGATTTTGTAAAGGAATGTCTAAGAAATTTTTATAATTTATTTGAAATTTTGTTTGTTAAAAAAAAATTACCAGTGAAGTAATTGTTGAGATATCTGTTTTGTTGGTGTAACATAAAATTTTTACACTGGAAATCAACTTTCACTTTTATCACATTACACATTGAATATAAAATATGTGGCAGTTTTATATCATTTTCAGATTTCAATTTTCATGGCATCTGGTATCATATTTATAATAAACGAAAATGAAGTTTGTTGAGTAATAATGTTGTTAGTCGCTTTTGTAAGTAAAAATGTTGTTTTGCATTCTCTCTTTAGTTTTAATATTTTTTTAAAATATAGATTATTGTGATCGATATGGAGGGGAAGAGGATTTAAAATTTCGATTTGAAAGCAATTTTATGATTAGAGTTAAGATTGTGACATAATCGATGAAAAATATGTCTACAATTTTTTGACTAACTATCTCACAAAATTCATAGCCCATAGTTCGGAAACATCGTCATTATCGCCTGAAAGGAAAATGATAAACAAACCGAACCGTACGGATACGGAAACTTCAAACCCTGACTTTTTTGACCATAAGCCGAACCCCGAACCGTTTTTTCATCGAGTGCAATCATTTTTGGATTTTATGTAAACTTTTTCCGAACCGAGTCAAACCGATTTTTTTTTAAATTTTACTGAGAACTGAAACTCTGTTCCACACTGAAGCAGCTGTATTATACAACACTCAGCTATATTAAGCAGCTTACATCTATAAATAGGAACAACCCTAACTTTCTTTTCCCAATAGATATGGGCTGCATATTATAACAGCTGTGTGCCTTAAAACATAGCTGTGCCCTGCACTCAGCTATATTATGCATTACACAGCTATATTATGCAGCGCACAGTTGTACTATACGGCACAAAGTTATATTATGCACTAATTATATTATGAGAGGCTACATTATACATCGCACAACATATTGTGAAATAAGGGTAGGGCTGTTCCTTTTTCTTCATCTCCCATGTACATCTTTTTGGGAACTTTCGCCATGGGAATTTTCGCCCGGACAAAAAGGAATTTTCGCCTTGGGAACTTTCACCTTGGGAATTTTTGCTTTGGGAACTTTCACACTATTGATTTTCTGTCTATTAAAAGTTTTGATTTCGTTGAGTAAGGTCGTGCCCGTAGGGTATTAGTTCATAGCGCGGCGGACCAGATGCCCGTAGCCAGGCCCAGCGCACCAAGCCGGCAGGCGAACATGTATCCGATCCCCGGAACGAAGCGGAGAGCCGCAATGAAGCTACTATACGTTATAAAGACGTTTGTACATAAAGTACTGCCACTACTTCAATCTGATGCGCTCACCAACAACTATGCTTAATTTACACAAAATCAGTGCATTGCCCTTCTTACTCTCCGGGCGAAAATTCCCAAGGTGAAAGTTCCCAAGGAGAAAATTACCAAGGTGAAAGTTCCCAAGGAGAAAATTACCAAGGCGAAAGTTCCCAAGGCGAAAGTTCCCAAGGCGAAAGTTCCCTAGGAAAAAGTTCCCTAGGCGAAACTTCCCAAGGCGAAACTTCCCAAGGCGAAACTTCCCAAGGCGAAACTTCCCAAGGCGAAACTTCCCGAGGCGAAACTTCCCAAGGCGAAACTTCCCAAGGCGAAACTTCCCAAAGCGAAAATTAACAAGTCAAAAATTCGTTTTTGTCCGGTCGGAAATTACAAAGGTGAAAATTACTTTTTGTCCGGGCGAAAATTCCCAAGGCGAAAGTTTCCAAAAAGTTTGCACTAAGGCAAAAATTCCCAAGGCGAAACTATCTGAAGCCATATCTTTTTTTCGGTGCAGAACAGTTTAAATCGCTATCAGAATCGTCTGGAGAGGTGGGATTATTGTGATTAACAGAAACAATTACTCAGAGTTTGGGTCAAAACGAATTATGCGGTATATCCGACATTTGTATGCTAACAGGTGCACAAAAGGACTCATTGTGATGTGATATCATTCAGAAATTTACCATGTCAAACAGGAGAATAGTTTTCAGAAAAAAGGACGATTTAAGGTGGTTACAAGGAGAACAAAAGAAAACTGGAATTATCTGAATCATACGAATTAAAATAAAGAAAACTCAGAACAGTGACATGTATCATCTACAATTTAAGTTTTTTTTATTGGCTTTTGATCACAGAAATGTATGTTACCTCCTTTTCCATGGCATAATGAATAAGAAATTTCAATAATATCAATAATCACACTTAATAACTCCCGACACTATTCGACAATTACCTTTTTTCCTAGGAATCATTTCTAAGGTGGAAAGCTTTTATTTCGATATTTCACAAGAAAATAATGACCAATTGTCATGTATGATAATCATGCGTTTAATCACTACAACTAATTATGTCCACTTGACATTTACGTACATTGCTTAAACTTACCCGACCCGGGTGCGAATAGCATCTACCATAATATTACGACTTGTAATATTAATCTTTCTATTGTATTCTATCACACTGTAATAGATTTGGCACCTATTACACCTGTAATATTACGATTATTTTTTTCCGTGTACATAAACTAACGTAATCGATGGTTATACGGTATGATATTTGGCGTTTTGATTAGCTTTAAATTCAATTTAATTAAAAAAAAATGTTTCTCTCTTAATTGCATGCGAATAGCCATTCTCCACATCCGATGCTATTCGCAGCCCGGGTGCGATTAGCAACTGCCAAATGTACGATTACGTGAAGATAGTCATTCAATATTATATGCATTTTCACTTATTCCGATTTCATTTTACATTCCCTCATCCGTTATTGGAGCAGAAAAGACAATAAAATTTTTAAATGATCAATAAAGGAATGAATTGCTTGATTAAATCCAAGGTTTTGTAAAAAAAAAATCCAGTTCGTATGAATGATTCACGGAAGCAAGACATTGCAATAAACATATGTACATGAACAACATAAAACAAATGATATGCATAATTTATTTGTAAGTGCATGAGTCAAACATACGAATGTACAGTAATCTGAAAATTCTACATTCTATTCCATTTTACTTTTACCTACACTTTGTATAACTAATAATTTACAATACAAAGTGCACAATGTACAGTTTTTTTTTCTATATTTTCTATTAATGTTATTGCATTTCAAATAAAATAGAAGAGAGTATAAAATCCTCGTTTGCTTCAACACTAACTCGCATAAAGATTCTACGAAAAAATATGAATTTCCTATGTAATTATCATCATGCACATCTAAATTATATATTTGCGCAATTGCAAATGAAACTATTGCACATTTGAAATATACATTTTACATCGGGGCTATGTACAAAGTTTTGATTACGTTCTATTTCAATGTAACATGATTTATAGGACATTGACTAATATGAATGTAGATTTTTAAGCGAGGAATTGATAAAGCGTTGCACATGTATTGTTCCATACTCCTAATCCGACTATATACATTATACAGGTCTGGCCTAAATTATTAAATTTAATGAAAATTTGCACTGTTTTATCGTGTTAATTCGACAATTTGAGCTGATTTTAAAGGAAAACCTGAGAGAATGTGGTCAAATTGGAGTTTTCAACACGTTTTCCGACTTTTTATTGGAAAACATACGTGCTGAACTGATGATATAATCAGAGAAATGAGTGAAGTCGTAAATATTTTTGAATCTAAAAATATCAAAACTTTGGATTGCAAAAAAAAATTATTGTTGGAACTATCATATGAATGTCCTTAGAATGGTAGCGAGAACGAGCCGTAGGGACCAATGGGACAACCATATTAGGAACAAACATATCAGGGATATGTTTGAAGTCTGCTCAGTCGAAGACACGGCTACACTGAAAAAACGATTTACCTGTGAGAGGGAGAAAAGAGGACAGGGTCAAATGCATTGTACCGGTATAATATATCTGCAATGGTTACATATACCTGTGATTGGTACAATATACCTGCAAATCGAAATTTCAATACCCTGGTTAATGTACTTGATCTCAGAGGTGTGTTCAGGTGGTGGATACTCAAATAACTAAAATCTTAAGTTCTGCATGATCTTGGAAATGATTCTTAGTGTCTGGTGGCTAATGATATGTTTAATGAAGTTTTTATTATTATTTTTAACAATTTTTTTCTTTTTATTTAAATATTAATTTCAACTGCGTCCATAAAGGTTTTGATCTTGTTTGCTGAAGTAATATCAAATGAAATTAATCATCCTCTAAATTAAATTATTTTTTTCTTTAATCTTTAATACTTCTTTAAAGTGCGCAGCACATTGAAACTTAAATTACAATAAAGTTTGTAAGAATATTGAAATTGTAAATAAACAAACAAACAAGCAAACCACATACATATCACTATGTGTTTTATGAACTAGGGTGCAATGATTTTTTGGATTTTACATCCAAAGCAAATCGAACCTTGAAATTTTAATCAAAAAAGATCGAAACCCAGAACCTGAATCTTTTTTATTTTTCTGAGAACCGATACCCCGAAGCCGAAACATTTTAACAAAGGATCGAATCCCCGTTTAACTTCTATGATAGACATCAAACAAATTCTTGTAACAATTTTTCCTACGAAATGTACATAAAGTGGCACAGAAAAATTAACGAATCTTATTGAATGTTCAATTTTTATGTGCATTATTTCACACACCCTGAAAATAACACAAGCATTACCGATCACACATTTGTAGTGTAGTGTATGCTGAAGTGTGTTTTAATTGCATTTATCAATTAAGTATGTTAAGTACAATGAATGCGCATAATTTATGTAACTAATGTGCAGTCATGTCAGAAATATATCCTTACACATTTACTTATTTTATATCATTCTCTACTGCAAATGGCCATTTCCATCACCGAAATTTGTAC
>JANVCI010026671.1:0-12362 GCA_026413465.1 Trichosia splendens | reverse complement strand
CTCACATCTAGTGCGTAAAACAACACCGTTTCGTAACTTGTTAGGAAAATAGCTAATGAAATGATCATCGAAATAAATGTTGGGTTCATACAATTGTGGCGAATTCATTTTTATGTGTTTTGTGCGTAAATGGGTTTTATAGGGGCCAAATATATGAATTTACGTATTCTAAGCGTACTGTAAACGACTTTTACGTGCTCGGTATGCGGCCTCGGACCTTTTGCCATACCTTGCACGTAAAACTCCCTTTACAATACGCTTAGCATAAATAACTATTATTTACTTCTTGTCTTGACTGTTTTGCTAAAGTTCGAGAAGTAATGACAAGACAACATAATATAATAAAATATTGAGATTCTAAATCGGTAAAATTTATCATATGCCCGAACACAATGATAAAAATATATTTTTTTTTATTTTTCGTGTTAAAAAAAGAGTTCAATCGACAGCGCGTCTTCACCCAAATAATATTTCGATATATTTTGGTTCTGAAACAACCAACAGTGCTAACAATGGAGCTTTAACCCGAAAAAGAATTCCATTCTTATGTTTTTTCGTGATTCATTTTACATATTTTTGTTGTTCTATATATCCCTCAATATATTCCTTACGTCACATTTACGTATATATCCAAGACATATCGCAACTAAATGATATGAGAAGTATTTTTGTGCTCTGTTTTTTAAAACAGACAATTTCGTTTTCTTATACCAAAATATAATTTGAGTAAGTACTTAAATCAAACCTGATCCATATATGTACGAAATATTTTTAAAATCAACCATATGTACTACGTTTTACGCAGCATTGTATAAAAACCTTATTTTGTATCTTGAGTGTGAGTAACTCATCTACATATCATACATGTTTCAAATGATTTTTATTTTCAAGATTTCAAAGTCAATATTCCCTTCAGATACATAAATTTGATGTAATGTTTGCGTCTATGATTAGGGTGTGTCGAATATGTTTAGGAGTTATATTCGAATACTAACCTCTTTAATGTGCACGAATTCACAAAAAAAAAACCTTTACTTATTAAACCAAAAATTCGCTATTTATAACGAAAGCTTAGTAAACAGGAGCAAATAAAAGAATTTTTTTTTGTTTTCATCATAAATATTTTTTTAATAAAATTGGTTTTTTCATTTTATTTGTTTCTCTTCATTTATTATTGAAATCGAAAATCGACTAATTCCATATACATCGTACCATAATAATAATAATTAATTTCTCAATAATAATCATAATCATAATTTAATATTTTTTTATTGTATTTTTGTTTTTAAGCTTTATTTCAACATATAAATAATTTTTTAAAAAATTTTCTAAATTCGTTTTTATATTAATTTTTCATTTTTTGTTGTTGTTTGGTGAATTGTCTTCTTCTTCTTATTGATTTTTTTACAATTTTTTTTTTCTTTTAGTGGAGTTTGAAAAATAATAAATTTTCCATAAATGAAATTAAGAAAACGAAAAATTAAATAATGAAAATTGTGTTTCCATTGAATACTTCCATTGGAAACAATTTCACGTTATTATTGAAGGTATTTTTAAAGTCGTGGAATATTTAAAACAGAAAATATTCCTGACTAGAATACATCACAAAATCTTTTTTTTGCAATCACCAGAACCATTCAACTTCTAACGAGTTTTCAAAATTTAGAAATAAATGTGCAAATTATAAGAAAAATTATTGGAAAAAATTAATGATTTTGATTTGTAACACTTTGCTATTATCAACTTAGAAATGTTTAATGGAACGTTTTCAGTCTCAAACATAATTAGAATCTATAAAAAATTTAAAATAAATTTGAAATACCTTTCAAGTATGTTGTGGTTTCAGTTAAGTCGGCATTTAGACACAATCCTAGCAGACTTAAAAAGTTGACTGAATAAGAAATAAATACGTAAGGACTACAAAATCAGAGTTTTCTAATAATTAATTTGATTGTAATTCAAAAGTAAAATAATAGTTTGCATATTCAGGCAGGTAACAGTGTTGTGTGACCCTTTCGATATCAGCAAATAATAACCAAATATCGATAGTGATCTTTCTTCTGGAACATAATTGAGCTTGTAGACTAGCATCGGGTGACATCGATAATATTTTGCTAAAGCAGGGGTTTAGTGAACGAGCTTGTGATATACAAAATTCTATTTCAATTTGAATTTCATTGATCAGAAAACGAAAATGATCGATGAAATATTTTCAAAAAAGATTGAGTAGTTCGTGATAGTTCTACCGACGGCATTCGTCTTTGGCTTGTTACGAAAATATAAAATAAGGCGCGAGAATATTTTTTTGCAAATGGTGTAACACAAAAGGTAACACATTCTTACGTATTTTTGAAATACTTTTATATGAATAATGGTGGACGACGTGTGAGCACTACACCGCCTGAAAATGAATTCGGTCGGAAGGACAGTACATTTTATGAGCTTTTAATGGAGATCTTTAAAAAAAATCGATTCTAGTGTACCTAATTCGTACATAATTTAATCAGATACCAGTAAGTCTATGTTTAGATGTGACAATTATATTTATTTAATTATATATATGCAGAGCGAAATGCGCTGTGGCTAACATCAAAGTGTTTTAAGACGGATTCTTCATTCGATATACTTAAAATTTTGTTAGAGACTTTAGTGGAAACCTTAATGACATTCTAGTTATATGTTTTATGAAAGCGCTTCATAGTTCATTAGGTGAGATCATTAAGTAAGAAATTTAGGCCATATCGCTGAAACATATTGCTGCAATTTCAAACAGCATCGTCTTGCATAACCAACGAGTTAAATCATTTGAAAACTCAAACTATATAATGCTATAGTAATCAATCATCGGAAATCTTCAATATACGACAGGTATAATTAAACAAGTATATTAATTCATGCACTGAGAAAAGTAGTTGCATCTATATTACTTCATTTGGCAGTAACAATAAACATTTGCTTGCTTGCTGAATAACATAAAATTCACTCACATATTACATTGCAGTAACTAAATAAATTATGTGCATGTGCGTTGTTTATATCCTTTTTTCCTACTTTTATTTCATAATTGCCATGATTACCGCATTTTGTCTTTTTTTTTTGCTGAGAATAGTGGGTGCAATATACTTTTTTTTGTTCGTATATGACGAAGACTGCACGTGGGTCTCATCTGGTGAGAAAATCCCATTTTTTCATAAAAACATGTTTTTTGGATATATTATATTGCATGGACATTTCCAAAAGAAAGTTTATAGTTTTACAATATTTCTATTATATATATATTTCTATTCTATTATATATATATTTCTGCTGCACACTTTGAACTGAACTAAGGTAAGACGAACCACATGGTTAATAACAACCGAAAAGCGCATTATCAAAGATGTGTACTTTTCTCGAGAAGAGTTTATTTTTTTTTATCAGATACTAACAATCCTTTGATACAAAGCGCCTTCAATATGTGTATATATGTTCTATTTTCAGCAAAAAAAAAAATTATTCAAACATAATTGTCACAAACGCGTAATAGGTAATTGTTCAGTTAAGTATTTTTCATTGTTTACTCATATGGTTTTTAGTTCAGATAATATGTAACGTTCTGAAAATAAGAGACCATTTAGATAGAACAAACAAATAACACATTTTCTTGGGCAGCGGAGTTAATAAATTTGTTTTCTTAAATGGAAGATTGAAAGGTATTTCAATTTCTGACGATATTTTTATTTTTGTTTTATTCAAAATTAAAGATCAAAAAATTTTACATCTTATCTTGCATTAGACTGTACTACTTATTCGAATTTAAAATCCTACTCTTTTAGATTACGAAAAAATGAAATTTCAATTTTAGTAATTTTTTTTCCGTTGGTTTCTAAAAATATTTGGATTTTCCGGTTTCTCCAAAATATTATAATAAAACTGCATTTTTTTATTATATTGAGGATGCAAATGGTAAGGTATATGAGTGAGTCATGCATTCTTTATGAGATTCACAGCAAATAATTTGTGTTTTTCATTTTAAAACAACAAAACGAACACCTGGAGCTGTGAGAATATTCTCTAAGGTGTTAATAAGGTGTTGAGTATTCAATTTTAGCTATGTTTAAAACATATTTCAACTATTCAAAATCAGTAAAATGAAATTTCCTTGTAAGTACTGTTTGTTAATACATACACATTTTAAGTATTGTATATTAACTAACATTGGAGCAAATAAAATATAATTTCATTAAAATGGTTTAGAAAATATGAAGCAGGTATAAGATTCTAATTAAAAAAAAACTTTTGGACAAATCATTTCAATTAAATGGAATTTCGAAGGAGTTTAAATATTATCAGAGCTGACTCTTTTTGATTGCTTAAGCGAAAAAAAACCATCTATATTAAATTTCCAACTTTTGTAATAAAAAAGACGTATTCAAAAACTGATATTATCAACTAACAAATCAACTAGAAAAAAAAACTATTTTAAACAAACATATTAATGTGATAAAAAATATATAAATTTAAACGAACTAACAGATATAAAACAAGTTTGTATCACACACAATGTAATAATAAAAAAAATATCATTGAAAACTTGTTTCCAAAAAATTTTTTGATTAAAACCTTCTATACGCAGAACAAAAACCAAACCTGAGCTTTTTATTTGACATAGAAGACGTAAAAATGCGATTCTATCAAAACGTTTAAGAATTTAGATATATAATATATGTGAATGACAGAGAATTTGATTCTAACCGAAGAAGTTAATTGTTTAAAAATGCAATCAAAATCATTAATTTGTCGACGAAAAATTAATTTAAGAAAACTAGTTATAAATTTATATAAAACATGACATGACATAGTACGGAAATTTATTCATTACAAAATAAAAACACTAACATTTTCTATCTAAACCTAAAAAGTGCATCGAAAAAAAAATATAATTTTTTATATATGGAATGGTTGGGTCTTTTTAACGTTACGATGAAAATACATCTCTTTTCAATTTTCATTTTTAAATATTGTTACTTTAATCATTTATCGGAGACACATTTTATGTATAATATTTATACATTAATTTTAAATATTTTTTTTTAATTTGTTTACCCTATTAATGTGTATAGTGTGATTTCTCCTTATTACTTATTAGTGTGTTGTTTATTTGTTTGTTTTTTGTTTTTTTTTTTAAATGACTTATTTAGGTATATAAGTGTTGGTATACATTGAATTAAGACAAAACACAAACTAAAAATCGATTTTAGTTTATTTATTATTTGTCTTGTCCATCTCAAATGGAATCAAAATTTGTAATTGAAAAATGAAAAATTAATTTGCTAAAGATCGATATTTTTAAAATGTTGTATTATATGCACTGCACATAATATGCACTTTAATTTGTGGTGTATGAAAAAGTGGTTCTGTTTCTACGAAAATATGATTCGTTTTTCTTCTTTTTTTCATTATTATTATTTGTCGAATTTTTCTCATTTACATCTTTCATGATCACAAAACAAACAAAAAAACAAATAAACTTATTTACTCTTACATGAGAAATAAAATTATATGCTCTTTAATAATTAAGAATTAAATTGTATGTTTATACTTACATTTTATTTACATAGTTTTGTGTCTCACTTGAGTTCATTGTATTTATTTCATTAAAATGCAAAAAACGCACAAATTTACGGATTTTCACTAGAACATTTTCGTTTACTTTTGCATTCATAATTTATATTTCATGTAATATACCAGAGGTTGCTGCATTTTATTAATAAATTTATGTACAATTTAATTTAGTTAAAATAATTTTACTCAATTACTTTCTTCATTAATTAATATTTATACAAATTAACATCACTTTTTTTGTTTAAATTTAATTCCTTTTACACGCAATCTCAGTTTTACTCAAATCATGCATATAATTTATTTGGTTTGTCTATATGACTTGTGTAATTCCTATCGTCTCATATAAAACAAAAAAAAATTTAATCGTGCTTATTTCTTTCTTTTATTCACCACTAAACGTATTAAAATGTCGTGCACTTGGTGGTGTTGAAGTGCCAAATTGCAGGGTCCACTCTTGGAACAATCTTCGTGCATGAAGTTGCTGTTGTTGCTGATGGTGTTGCTGGTAGCGATGATCTATATACATAGCTGCCATTGTGGCTGTGGCAGCTTTTGAGGTATTCGATGTAATAGATGATGCTGCCGATGACGTGGACTCCTGGATCTCTGATTGCTAGTGGGCCGTTAATTGATGCGCGTTGGGATTTTGCATATTCTGTGGGCTAAGCATTGGAGGACTATGACTATGGCTGTGCGCACCCATTGGACTACCGTGAACATCATGATGTGAATGATATCCACCATGTCCACCGTGACCTAGATGCGATGGTGGCATTCCATCCATCATGTCTCCACCTATTGTATTTGGTGGGGTCATTCGTTTTTCTTTTTGTCTTCTATTGCAAAACCATACCCGTACGACTTCCTTTTCTAATTGTAGTGAATCTGCTAGTGCTGTTATTTCTTGTGCCGATGGCTTCGGTTGCTTATGAAAATGTTGTTCAAGGGCTCCTTTGACAGAGACCTCGATACTAGTGCGTTTTTTTCGCTTCCGTCCTTGTGCCGCTATTTTATCAATACTCGTTGGCGAACCCGTTGTCGAGTCTGCTTCCTCTAACCATTTTTGCAACAATGGTTTCAATTTGCACATATTTTTAAAACTTAACTGTAAAGCCTCAAATCGGCATATCGTTGTTTGTGAAAATACATTTCCATATAGTGTTCCTAAGGCTAGCCCAACATCGGCTTGAGTAAATCCTAATTTTATTCTTCTTTGTTTAAATTGTTTAGCGAATGCTTCTAAATCGTCAGAAGTTGGTGTGTCCTCTTCGCCAGCACTAACATCACGATCACCTTGTAAGTGATGTGGATGTAAATGGAGTTGAGGAGAATCGCCGCGCAATGCATGATGCAGAGGTGGAACACTTTGGTGGTGTGTATGAGCAGGATGATGTAACATGCCATTCATAGCATGATGGTATTGTAACGGCGAGCCACCCGTTGGTGCATAATGTGATGCTGCATGTACTGGTGCATGCCATGCATGTGGCGAGGCCATTCCCTGTTGTACCCTACTTTGTTGAGCTAAATGAGACATTTCCTGTTTGACATCAGCAGGATGATGATGTGGATGATGTGTTTGTAGTGTTGACCATGGATCCGATGGATGTAACGCTGTCCATGGATTACTGCCCACACCAAGTCCACCGGTAACCGAACCTAATCCACCGCCAGCGTTCGGACTAGGACTCGATGCGACTTGATGATGATGGTGATGGTGGTGATGTTGCATGTACTTCATTTCGCCGGCATCAGTTGCACTTCGAGGGGATGATGTGTGATAGCCACCACCAAGTGCCATATCCAAATCTCCAGATGCACCTGTCATATATGATGTAGCGGCCATCCCCACCGCTCTGGGGCTGTGTAGGCCCTCCACGCTGGCGGGGTAGGGTTCTAAATTGGGGCTCAGTTTTCCTGATTCGGAAAACTTTCAATCAAATAAATTCAACACACTCTCTTAACTCTCAACGGTATCGTTGTGTTTGTCTTTTATTTTATTATTATTGACACCTTTCAATTCTCCGTGAAATTATAACACGTTCTTTGTAGTCCTTTGAATTATATTATTTTTTTTATTTCCAGCGGAAACCCCTTTTATCGTAACCCGATCGAATTTATTTTTGATGTTTTTTGTAACAAAATAAAATTGTCATCATTTTGGTCCTTTAATGTTGTTCCTCATTAAATCCGCAAGTTAAATAAATGGGAAGAAAATTTAAAGAACATCAAAATATTAATCAGTTCAATGATCTTGAGCAGGTGTGATCATTACAAAAAAAACTGTTCAACAGATTAATTAAAGCAAATATAATTAAATTGCAAAATCAAATTCAATCGAGATGATTGATCATAAATATGCTAATAATCTTGGAAATTATTCAAATCAGTTCAGTTTCCCATTTAGTCTGTTAACGTGCATTTTTTCTAATATATTTAACGATCAACGTTGAACTGTCCTTCCTGTTAAAAATCCGTAGGTACATTAAAAGTTCGCTATGGTAACGTAAACTTGTGCAACGGTTTATTATTAGTGTCAGGTACTTTTTTGGGTCAAAAACAATATTTATTTTAATTTTGTTTCTCAAATTGTCGTAACAACAACTTCTTATTATTCACCTTTATTCTATCACATGTTATTATTTTCCACATATCTTCAATGAGAATCATTTCGTTATTTATACACTGGGTATTTTTTACACTCGTTTAATTTGAACCACACAATGTCATATTATCCATTCAATGGGTTTAAACATAATCAATCCCGATAACGTTCACGAATTAATATCATCGTTTATGCAAAAAAAATTTTAATTTTCGATTGTCTAAAATCAAAAAGAAAAATTTGTGAGCAAGTTTTTTTTTAATTTTTTTTTTTATACAAAAAATTTATTTTCATTTCTTTCTCAGTCAACTAAAAATCACGTAAGAGATACAAAGATACGTGTACAAACTCTGCGAGCTATCGAAGTCAACTAACCAATATTCACAACTATTCGTTGTTACAGTGTGTATTCTGGTAGTATGTATTGCTGGTATTCAGTCTCTCTTGCTCATACAGAAAGAGAACCCCACTATTTGTATATTCAGTTTACATTCAAGCGAATTGGATTGGACTTGGAGTCGCACGCAGTTTGTGTTATGTCAGTTCTTATACACCCCTGATGGTAACGGATCCGCCTCCCATTGAAAGTGACTTATGTTGGTATTGGTGTTATTTTATCAATGGATTTGTGTTGGGCATACGCATGCTCGTTTTTGCTGTTCGCGGTGTTTATTGTTCGGTTCTTGCTATACATGTTGTCAAAGTGATTATTTTCACCTATATATAATTTCGATGATAGTGAGTGAGTATGATTTTTGACATGGGGACATTTTTCCTTTGGAAATCGTTTTTCAATATTTTGATGGAAAATTTGTTTGTTATGTTTTGTAATTTTTGTTATGAAATTACATTATCAATTTTATTAAAAATACTATTACTGAGAGCATTAACTATGTGATATTCACATGTACGTACACCTGGATTGCTTATATAGTCTCATCGATCACAAGTTTTGAATAAAACTAATTCTCGTGTATAATATTTCTACAACCTTTTTGTAAGCCTGACAATTGTCATCCTATTGAAGTCGATGTGTATAGATAAATTTTCTCAGGATATATTATTTTTACATGAAAATCTAGTGAATATGAACATCTTATCTCTTTCAGTTTATAAACGAACTTTCTATCAATTTAATCTAGGTGCTACAAAAATTTATTAATTTTCATCGAATATTTAGAAGAGTTCATTCATAATAATTAACAACTGTATAGTTGGCCTTTCAGAGACGGATGTAAATAAATGAAATCCAAAAACGTCATCTTCCTTAGCGGGAGATGACAAAAATAGGAAACTTGGGCAACTTGGTACAGCGTATGCCAGCTTTTATATAATTACGTACGAACAACTTTAGTGAAGTATAAGAAAAATGAAATAATTTATTTTATGTCGTTAAATTCGATTTTCTGAAATGTGCGAATTCAGAACAAAAAGTTTTATTCAATACCATTCACTTATTTCACTCTATTTTTCAGTTGCCAATTTCTATTTTCATTTTTGTTTCATCAAATGTTAAGACAAAAATTCAATAACAAAATCAGTTATAGTGAACTTTCAATTACCTAAAAATACCGATTTGTTAATGAATTAAACGATAAATTTTGGTCGGTGAATGTAGAAATTATATTTAGTTAAAAATTTAAAAATATTGTGGCCAGCCACCGACGCATCGTTAAACTATTTTTGATAGCCATGCTCGGACAGACAGACTTGTAATTAAAACAATTACTGAAAAACATCTCAAATTAACGATCAATCAATAAAAATAAAAGTATTGACTGCAGAAGATGTTTTCGGACTTGACAATCTTTTCTATCCTTGAAAAAATGGTTTAAAGATCGTAAAATCGAGAGAAATATGAAAATTTTTGAAAGGATCATCTTCAGTTTGTATCTATTGAGAAAGATTACTGATCCCAATTACGAATTTTAAGATAATCTTTCTAAACCCATAATTTTCAGATAACTCTTGGGAATATTAGTAGAATAAATGTTGGCAAATAAAGAACTCGTGATTTCAAAATATCACAGTTTCATATTCCCGAAATACAATCGAACAGAAACATACAAAATGCTAAAGTTTTAATCGTTGCAGATCATTATTCTGAGCAAAGAATAGCCCTGTTAATGTTTCAGCTTACATCTAATATTTTGGTTTCAACACAGTAAACATTTTACAAATCATGAAAAAACACAACTATTTTCTTGATAATTTTTAAACCATAGTTAAAAAAAATGTACTTCCACTTTGGAGAGCCCTGCTACATGTTATCTCATCCCTGAAGTCACAGAGTTAGTTTGTCCCACTAGTTGTGAAACGGTCAAAATTTCAACTTATTTGAGCAAGAAATTTGACGAATTGTTTTCCGTGCAGACGAATCACAACTCGACTGCTGACAATTTTAAACCATTGATAAAGTAAGTGATACAACGTCATGACAAAATTATAAAATAAAAAAATAACATCAAATTTTATCGATTTGTTGTTTTGATATAATTGACAGGCATAACCTGTTTTGTAAGTTGCTAAGTTTATTTATTTTCCCTTCAAAAATATATTTTTTTGATTCCTTGTTATTTCGTAAAATATATAAGAAGTCTTGATATATTCTTATAAAAAACGAGGATCTAAGTTCCACTTCCCAATCTATAATTTCCTTGAGGGAGTTGTAAAACGGCAGCTGGAAGAATTTATTGAAAGTAACAGCATGTAAATAATTCAACTGATCTAACGAACTGGTTACAAAATGGAAATTTGAAATTAACCAAAGGAAATCTGATTGTGGCTTTATTCCTCTAGATGTGCTTTCAAAACTATCCAAATCACCGATATATCACGTACACATACCTCCCGAAAAAATTGCTTTGAAATCTGTGCTCTATAAGCTTCGGTGAAACAGCAGTGATTTCGAAGCTTGATTCTCTGCGTATTATGCGGCACTATCTACTTAAAAAACTGGAAGCTTATGAAATAAGTGAAACAGAGCTGAAATGGTTCACAAGTTATCATTCGAATAGAATAACGGACTAAATACAATGAAGATGTTTCGGGTAAATTAACTATTGATCCGATGTGCTTCAGTGATGCGATCCTGCTCTCTTAATTGCTTCGACGACATTGAATCTTCCCTTTTTGTCTCAATGTTACTTCCGAGAGGTGAACTACTCTGGAAAATCTTGAAAATCCGAGAAAATCCGATGAAATCCAGAAAATCCTGAAAATCCCAAGAAAATCTTGAAAATGGGAAAAAAGATCTTCAAAATCCCAAGAAAATAACTTGAAAACCCAGTGGCATTCTGGTTAACGACCCTTTTTTGCGTAAGTATGTTTTTCCGAATTCTCGTTTAGTCGATGACATTTTTGATAATCTTTGGTTCCTCAGAGCTAAAGGAAAGGTCGGTGCCTCTGAGAAAATTATCAGAAAAATCTAGAGGCGCCGACTTTCATTTGAGCTAATGGGGGCAGGCCGAAGGCAAATCTCAAAAACTGTAGTCACACATTGGTCTAGTAGTAAAAATGGCTCACCGTCCTATGGTGACTTAATTCTATATGTATGCTATAAATTGAAATAATTGAAAACTATTTTTTGACTTAGTAGATGCTGTTTAGGTCTTTGAGGTATGCGTAGCTAAATTTTTTTATCAACTGACTCTCTATTAGAAAAATACGAAAAAACAGTCTTGGGCTTGTTGTCGAGGTTATAGAAACGTTATAGAAACGTTCATGCCTTAAGATTTCTTTAAATATATTTTCAGAATGACGATTGAATGCGCCGATTGAATTTAAACACCTTCATATCTGAAGATAGTACTTATTTCCGAAAAAGTTTGTATTTTACATATTTTTCAAGCCCACTGTTGCGGCTCCAAAAAAGTCAGTACGGGTTCTGAAAAGGTGCGACCCGGAAAAAGTAGCACCTTCCCCCTGATGTCATGATCTACCCATACGAAATGTCTGCGTTAAATAGTTTACAAGTTTTGGTTGTTTTGTGTAATAGTTGTTGCAAACAGCCAATTTTCAATATTTAATATCACAGTGCAAGGTGACACTACGAAATCAGGATAATCGAAATTTCGATAATCCGGATTTTATATTTTTCGGATTTTGATTATCCGGATTTTGTATTTTCCGGATTTCGATTATCCGGATTTTG
>JANVCI010025560.1:0-12362 GCA_026413465.1 Trichosia splendens | reverse complement strand
TAGCGACATCAGCTGAAAAGCGATTATTGATAAAAGTTATGGCACGACTTATTAATTTAAATCCATAAACATTAAGAAAATTCGAAACGAAAACTAGTTGCTTTCCTTTTTTTGACAATAGAAAAGGAAAGAGTATACTAGTTTTGATTTTGAATTTTCGTGATGTTTATGGATTTAAATTAATTTATAAAAAAACAGTAACCTTTTGAGACATTCTAAATACAAATTATTGCTCAGAATAACGTTCTGCATCGATTAAAAAATTAAAAATTTTGATGAGAACGGGCTATTAGAGCGCTGTGAACAGTTTTTGATGCGTTTTTGATTGTCAATTTCTCGTGGAGGCGTTTAAAGCGAACAGTTTTAATATTAAAGTTCATAGATCATGATCCCGATTTAAATGTATATAATGTTGTTCTGCTACCTTAAAGGGGTTCAAAACCAGACTGAGTTGAAAATGTGAAAATTCAATGCAACCTGGTAGACAGAACACTCAACAGAAAAAAAAAATTTCGTCATATTTTCCTTACATTGGGAGCACTGGCTTCAATTTGGTACCAATTTGGTTTTGAACCCCTTTAAGGTGGCAAAATAGCCATTGCATTGAATTTAAATCGGGATCTCGATGAGGGACTCATTTGGCCCCAGTCTCATGATCTATCATTGCAACGAACAAAAATGAACTTGTCAGTTCCTTACCAAAAGGAAATTCCTTCGTTGGAGATGGTTAATCACCAAATCATTTGCTGTTGACTAAAAGCCACAATTACTTTGCCGAATGTTATTATTTCGACGCTTGTTAACTAAAAGCGCCGCAAGCAAACACTTTTAAATTTCATCCGGTCATTGATCAAATTAAGAAAGAAACAAACAATTTAAAGGATTTAATATGTAGAAACAGCTGCTACTTGTAATTTTTTTTTGTTTCCATATTTATTGAAATTGAAATGGTGTACGGAAACTGTTTAATGCGATATGGATAAGTAGGAAATGTTTGCTATTTAGCAAATAAAAAAGAAATTAATAATAGCAAATATTTTTTATGACTACTTGTTTCAGAATTGCTATTTTAAATCATTGATCCGGGACGACAATCGAAACTCTGACTTTATATAATTAGAAATTGCCACGTGTAATCGGCGAATGTCCTTTTTTCCTTTAAAGAAGTTAAAGCATTCTTAATTTCAAAATTGAACAATAAAAACCCACAATACTCGTTTATTCGTTCTGTAATAAAAAATTTTTACATTAAGTGCCGTTTAAACAACAATAAAAATATTTCATACGAGGGGATAATCACTAAACGTTTTCGAATGTCTATGAATTTTGTTTTACACCGCGCAGCAAATTTTGTTTGTGTTTAACATAAAATTAAAAATTGAAAATGAGACTGTAAAATAAGAACACTAAGGACATTTTTAGGACATCTATTATATTGGAAGTCAAGACAATTAAGGAAATTAGGACATGTGGGACTTCAGCAACTACAAACAAAAATGTAACAACAACAAACAAATCAAAACTGATGCAAGTCACCTCATCGAATAATTTGAAAAAAAAAAAATTGCAAATTACGAAAAATATATTCGAAGTTTTTAAAACTCCATTGTCCGTCTTTTATTTGAAAATTGGATGAGATGTAGCAAACGGTTAGTAACGGTTTGTTGTGAGGGTATTTGATTACAAGTTCATATGCCGTAAAACAACGACAAAACATGTTTTGAGTCAAAAGTGAGTCCCTCTGGTTATGTAACGGTTTGTCGTGAGAGTATTTGATTACAAGTTCATATGCCGTAAAACAACGAAAGATGAATTTGAATCATACTTTATTGACTATAAGGCGCAAGTTTATGCTGACAAAAGTCAAATTAAAAATCTGCTGCTTAAATTGTTGATTAAGGCGAGTTAATTGAATCTCAACTAAGCATTAAGCTAGGGAAAGATATATCTATTTTCAAAGGAACGATGGGATGACGTGCTCTGTTCTTTTGTTGGCGGTATTTTAGTTTTAATGTACGATTCTTGGAATTCATTGGGCAGTTCTAGGAAATCGTTTTTTGAGAAGAGGTTTTTATGAGGGAAGCTGCTACCAATTTCTCAAAATTGAGTCCCCCTGCTTATGTAACGGTTTGTCGGTTTGATTACAAGCTCATAAGCCGTAAAACAATATGATACCCTTTCAGCAAAATATTTGAATAAAAGATGGTTTTTGATCATTAAATTCGGTTAGGCTGATGTGAATTAAATATACGACGAAGTATTTTTACTATTGCTTTTCAATATATATTTTTGATTTGTGTTGTGAAGAGGGTTTTTGTTATTGAAAAATATTTTTTTTTGCTTAAAATAAGCAAGTGTTTAAACACACGTGACTTTAAAATAATTTGTTTTGGTTTTTGTTTGTTTTTGTGATTCAATTCTTATCGTGACGCTCCCCATTAACGTCATCGTCATACTATATTGGACACCTATGTTAATCTGTCCCGATCGCTATTAAGCGTTTTATTGACATCTGTAAACAATTGATTTGTGGGACTTCTTTTAACTCTTAAGCCCACGTCTCACAAAAGGATATAAGAAAATAAAAACAGAAGATTTACTTGGCTATCCGAAAACATGAAATATTATGCCTACATATTGACTACCACATATTAATCAACTCAACAATTTTGGATATAACAAGATAATAAATAGGGACTGGGAGAAAAAAAAGAGTTGTTTTGAAACAAAATTGCGATTGAATATTTTAGTACTCGATGTTAACAAAAGCTTACGAATTCTTATTTTCGAATTGATTATTCGTTTGACCAAATGTATAACAATGTTTATTTGGGTGTTCTAGAATTCAGCATCTACTATAAATGAAGAAATACCTAAATAAACAAGACATAAACAAACATTTTGTTTTATATTACATAAAATTCTCACAGACTTTTTCTTCCATGCGATATTTACATTGTTTCTTATACGTTTTTCCTATACTTTTATTACATAAGTTGTCGTTCTTTTTTGTTTTTCCTACACTTCATATTTTGTTATTATTTTTAAATTGCTGACGTCATATGTTATATATAATATTATTCAAAATGTGGTGTACAAAATGTTCGTCAAAATGGTTATGACTTCGGATGGGAATAGATTTTTTTTGATGAGATCTATTAAATGCGCGAAACGGCTGAGTGGAAAACGATGAAAAGCACATGACATGATGTTATTTAAATAAAAATGTGTTTCTTTTTTGTAACAATATTTGTAAACGTTTCATTTTGTGAAAATGACGTATGTATTCAGTGATGGTTGAAGAGGCAAGGTGTACAAATTTACGTCAATGAAGTAAGTTTAAAATTAAGTATTTTAAGTGAAAGATGTCAATGATGCTAACTCAGATGTTTGTTCAGAATTTCTAAAATAATGAACGTTCGATTGAGTTGCTAGGAGTGTTATGTTGCATTGCACATACAAATTACGGATTTTTATTAAGAAATTTCGTGAAATTCACTAGGTTTCGTGAAATTTATTAGGTAAAACAACAAAAATGTTTGCACAAATTTTGGGCATTTGTGTCAGATGACAAATTTAGACATTCACATTTTACAATGTTTAGGTGATGGTCCGCAAACCTATTATATTATAACCAAATTATAACCAAATTATTTTTGATTTTAACGTCTAACCCGGATTTGAACCAGAGATCTCTCGATTGCCAGGCGAGTGATCTACCAATTCAATCGATACCACCTTTTGTGTTAGTAGTTATGTTAGTAGTTATGTTATTGTTAATGTCTAACCAGAGTTTGAGCACCTATATTAGTAACTATGTGATTGTGACAGTGTATTTATACTGCTCTATGCCCTACAGTCTGCAACACAGCGTCAAAACCCTTAATTTATCCCAGATTTTGGTTTTGAGGACTAGCAACGTTATTCTATAGTTAAATGTAGTACTGCATCGGGATTTTGTCAGCATAAGATAGGGGTGACGAGAGCCCTTATTTTGGTATTTCGCACGATTATGCAATTAAGGTTGGTGCACTTCTTTTTATTGCTATTTCATAACAGTTCTTTAAATCTCTTAAATTTTGTAACATTGAAAATGCTAAAACATTTGGAGTTTTCTGAAAGATCGAACACTGCAAACATGTCTGCCAATTACATTCAAATTAGGAATTAGTATGAAACATGTATGTGAGTTTTAATTGACTCAGAGTATTTCTGAGGACGTTGAGAATTCCTTCCTGGAATTCTGGACTTTCTTCAGATTTTATGGAATTCTTCAGTTGATCTTGCGGTAGATCCAATTAATTCGTTTACATTTTAGGTGAAAGTTATTGTGAAGTGAGTCAAAAAAAATTCAATAAAATGGGTGAAAAGCATGTTTTAATTGCTTTGTTTTGAACATGTTTAAACATCATTAGCAACCCTGGGAAGACCATATGCTAAATTAAGCGAAAAATTGTACACTGTTTAAATCACGACTCTTGAACATTCGAAATATAACAATTTTCTTACATTTGGCTGATTGACATTGCACATTTTATTTTCATTTCATAAATTTTTTTATAAACAATGATCAGATTGACTAATCAAATTGGTATTCAAATTTAAGATCTCTTTGTTATGAATCTCGTCACCTTGCAGACAGATACTATTGTATCATCGTTGATTACATATTGCGCACAGCTATAATTCATTTGAAAACATAAATAAATCAATAATTTCCTCAAACTTTTTATTCATGAAACGCAATTTCTTCAACTTGATCTACATTCCACAAATCTTACAAAATACACATTTTTCTGTGTATATCATAAACTACATATAATCAACCAAAACCAAACCATATGACGCAAGGTCATTTTGGTGTATTTTCTAACGCTAGAAAAAACACAGTTTCAAGTAATATGGTATGCTGCTCTCAATAAATAACATTCAAGAAACTAGAAAAGTGGGTTAACTAACTATTATACTATAACATCGCGGCATGTTCATGTAATACCTACACCGTGTTGTGTTTTTATATGTATATATGTTTTCTTGCCAATCCACTCTCACTGCATATTTTTGATCGTACACAAAAGCATAACAGCACTAATACAAATAAATGCTGCACACTCTACCGTACGTACAAATCATGAAATGCACTTACAATTTTTGTTATAATAAACAGCGGATAGATGACGAAAAATGCAAAAATGTGCAGCGCTTTACGAAATTATTCCCTTTACAAGTGTGTGTTTGATGGAAAATTACATTGAAAATTCAATTCAAGTAATGTAAGTGCCATGAAAATAAATATTGGAAAATTTCTGATAACAACAAATAGCAACAAAAACAAAATATAATATTTTTGTTTTTATAGCTTTACGATGAGGCAATAACTTTGTTGCATGATATTTCATAAAAATTTATTCCATTGGAAATTATCAACACGTGTAAAACATAAAATTTGCATTTTCTGCTTTTCGGTTGCAGTTTATGTGAAACGAATACGATTTTTTATATTTTTTTTTTTACTCAATTATTTTAAGTTGAGGAAATAATTTATAATTAGGTACTGCGGTTGTTGGTTTAACTATTGTTTTTTTTACGATTTTAATTGGATGTCTTCTTCTTTTGTTTTAAAACGGCTTTCGTTAAAAAGGTCGAATTTAAATTAATTTAATAAATTCTATCCGGAAAGTTTTGTTCAAAAATGTGCCACACAACAATGCAAGAAACAACATCAATACAATTTATAATAAAATATGACAAATTTGTATCGAATAAGCATCGCATTATCTCGTTCGTTCGTTCGAATAACCATCGGATTATTTCTGGAAATTTCTAGAATTTTGTGAAAAATTCCGGTCAACATTTCGATCTGTTATTGTTTTATTTTTTCAAATATAATGAAACTTATTAGACAATCACGTACAAAACTATTATATTCATAAACAGAATATTAATATCTAATGAGAAACAAATGGTTATAATCCTATAGACTCAAAAACTATACACTGAAATGATAGACAAAAATAAATAAACTTTTTCTTCAATTTATTTTCCTAAACACAGAATTTTAAGTATTTTAAGTAATTACGGTTTTCCCCCCATTTGTCCAGTTTTCAATTTCAAAAGTAAAAGAAATTTTCTTTTACGTGAATACAACAAAATATGTGAATGTTTAATTGCGTGAAATTGATTTCGTGTTACAACTGGTCTTTGAATGATTGTAGAAAATTGTCATTTAACAACTGAGAATGAACACGTATTATATTATTCAATATTCAGCACTCCCTCAGAAATTTCAATATAAAATCGTTCAATAAAATCAAATATACTAATTGCAACCGCAGCCCGCAGACATTCCGTTTTGTTTTTGTAAAATATTACAAATTCAAAATATTTTTACGTGATATTTATTTTTATAATATGAACTATGTGTATTAACAGTCAATAACATGCGCTATGCATAAAATACAACATAATTAAACTCAAATTTGATTCTATTCACAGAACCATAAATACTATACGAGTGGCAAATGTGTATATATGAATCACATAAACTATTGGTTGTTCAATTATATGCCAGTGCCATTACAAAGAGAAAATTTATAGAAGTTTTGAAGAAATTCTCATGTTTTATGTTTTCAAATTGCGTCTAAAATTTTGTCGCAATTTAATGTACATGATCCGATACTCAATAGAGGTACACACAGTACATTCTATATTATTACAATTGGCCATAGAAGAGCTAAACTTTCTGGCCACAATATGAAATTTAATTAAAAGTTCACCCTAAATCATCGTATTAGTTTGGACTGTGGCAATGTAGGTATGTATAGTGTTTTTAATCTCTTAACTAGTATATGACGATAACAAAAAAAAATTGTGTGAGAATATACGGATTTCAAAACGAAAGTGTATGTGTTACTACTACAACGTGTTATTACTAGAACGTTCTCATCGAAGCTTGATGAGATAAGAATTTTTGTCAGTGTAGTGTGGCGAAAACTAAAAAGGAAGTGGCAAGAGACAAACCTTGACTTTTGCAACAAGATGGGAATTTGGGGTATTGAGAATGTGTCGGGAATAAGAAAGTTAGAAATACACATCGCAAAGGAAGTATTCTTAAATCTTAAATTGAGGTTAGTGCGAAGAAGACGTAAGTCTGCTGACATCAGCCGAGAGACTTTTCGATGTGTAAGAATAAGTTACAGGACAGGTTAAGGTTACATCATCGCAGTTATCGTAGTAAGAGATGAACACACTAACTGGCTTAATGGTCTTTTTCATAAGGTTCGTCAATCTCTGATTCGTATGAACAATATTTGGAACTCATCACAGGGAAAATGCAAATTTTCGAGTCGAATTGTCTATCAGTATTGTTGCTTTCCACCAAAGGCACGCCATTTTCTGAAACCATTTCTGCCCAAAACGCGTCGTTCCGGTGACACATAAATGTTATTGAGACGTCCTGAATGGTATCAAATCTTTATCAAACAGGACGACGGCGTCGTTGATTTATAACAGTTGTCTATAAAGTGGAAACAGTTGGAAAACAATGGTAGCTAGGAACGAAAGGCACTTGCCTTCCAACCAATATGAACTTTCTTTGTGGACACTATACTCTTCTTTGTTTAGCAGACTCTGGAAGCTGATGACGAAGAACGATAACATATTTTGATAAAGAGACCGGCTAGAGATTCTAAATATATTAGATTAATTCAATCACAATTTAAGGCTAATTGCCAAAGAATGGTTTAGTTTCAACGACGCAACATTGTTCATCAGACTATGTGTACGACGATTTTGTTATTTAAAAATTTCTTCAAAAGTATAATGCAACCAAAGCAACAAAGAATTGTTTTACGATGATTAAAAAGTTTGGCGTTTTATTATCCAGAGGCTCAATTATTCAATACTTTTAATAAGACTCTGTTGTCATAAACAACTTGAGTGTTTCCCAAATAAATTCTTTTTCTCTTAATTTAATTTTAAATTCGGTCAAGCATACCTCACTAAACCTCTCAATAAGCACCGTATTTTTTGAGAAAACCCAACATGTTATTGCTTGATGTACGGTTATATTTATGTGCGAAGGTACAAATACTAACAAAAAAATTTTTTTAACAAAACTCCTTTTAAAATTAAGAAGTGAATTTTATGACTCCCATCAATTTAAATGAGTTCGCCTCGAAAACATATCCTACATGGCAAGTGAGTAAGGAAAAACAAAATTATTTTCCTCACTTTTCTCGCTGAAGATTAAAAACCATTTTCAGATTTCAACATACTAAATTGGGGGTACGGACTGTTAATATTTAGAGAGGCACATAAAAAAACGATTTTATGTTTCTGAACCTTAGAACGTTCAGTATCTTGCCAAAAGTGCAATCCGTGTTTTTCGTTTATTCTGTTTAGTTAAGGTTTATTTTATTTTTATGTATACACCTTTACAGCTATACTTTTCTGGTATTTTTTTCTTAAATTCTTAAAGTAAAAAAACATGAGGGTGGTCGGTTATTTCCCATTTATGGTATCTAATTTTTAAATAAAAGAAAGTAAGACTAGATGTTTATAATATGTAATAAAAAGAATGGGAGAAACTGAAAACAGCATGATTTTTAAATTTTACTAAAAGCTTAAAATATTTTAAATAGTTGAACATATTCAGATTATGAGTAGATAATTTATTGTTGTTGGTTTCTTTACAATCTGAGGATTTTAGCTGCACATTTTTAAAACTTATTCCAAGAAATTTGCATATGTTTTGTGTGCGGGGATTAGATTGATGATGCCTCATTTTTAATGTTTATAGATGTCTTGAAATATGTTGGCTTAAAAATTGTTTTTATTTGAAAAGCCATCTAGAAAGAAGCCGCTGCTATGTGCTTTTATCTAAATTTGCATGAAACTATGAATACAATTTGTTCTGAAGACAATAAATCAAAGCTCTTAAAAAAATAAGAAAGTATACCGAAAAGAATACCGGAAAGTACACTATTATTGAAAAATGTCACTGTAATCATTAAACTTATAGTGCAACTTTAGATACCAACAAACTAACTGATTTCTCAAAAAATTACACATTTTTGGCATTGTTAGTTATTTTTACACTTTCATTAATTTATCTAATCAGACTCTAGACTGTAACTACGTGTTTTAGTCCAAAAACATAAAGTAAACGATGTCAAGAAGTCTAAGATTAGATAAGAAAATGTTATCTTTGTAAAACACGGAGTATTTCTAAGAAACTGAATGACTTTCACAAATCATTCGAATAAATTTGATTTCACCCCAGTCTTGGATCTACATTACAAAACGGAAAAACAATATCGTTACCGAATATCGGAAGTAAAAATGATTATTTTCTATACTTTTCATTTGTAAACAAGAAAAAAAAATGTGAATCGTCATTCGGAAAGAAATGAAACTAATCAACCTAAGGGCACTTGCCAACGATAATAACACTCATTTTCTATAAAACGTTTTTGAAATAAATATGTACTGCGTTGTTAATAAAACTCGTTCATTACCATTTAATTCATTAGATAATTATTCAATTAAGTCAACTGTTTCTGCTTTTCTTTTTGTGCTGTAATGTATTACAAATTTCAATGGGTAGGTTAGTGTAATTCCGCATTTTTAAGTGCTGACGTAAATGAATTTACTTCGACAAATTGTGGCTCATTTGGATATAGTATGTCAATTTAAGAATTTAAACTGAAATTGATGCATGACTTTAAATTTGTATGGACTAGAAGTACGAAATGTGCTCCCTATGACGACAATGTATTTTTATTTACGAATGTATATTACATCAATAGAAGAAATTTATTTAAACATTCAACATTCATTCAAATAATTTTATAATGAATGACAGAGAAAAATACCACAGGAAGACCTACAAAATATGAAAAGTGTTTTTCTTTTCTTTGTTTTCAATTCATATTTTTCAGTTTATTTTTGTTTTCCACTTTAACATTTTCACAAAAAAAAAAATTGATATATTTGTATGGAATCCCTAATTTTTCTGCTACACCAAGAAATAACTCGTCATGGTCATAGAATATGATTTAAATTTAATTTTATTATATTTTGGTATTTAAAGGTTCTTTGATTCACCTAACTAAATCAATAAAATAAATATTTAGCAAATCTAATCTCTAAGAAGTCATGTGGCAGGATGAACACATAATCGAAAACAACTTCTCCCCAAGAGCATTTGAACAACTTTAATGTTCTGTATAATAAACCACTACGCACTACGAGTTTTAAATAGTTATGGATTGGAAATTCTTATGTACCTAGTGATACTTAGTGTAAACATTCTAAAAATTTTTGGGTAGGGCGTTGCTGTCCATTAATCCCGTCCTCAATTTTTAGGAAACCCCCTCTGTCACACTGTGTTCGTTTTAAAATACTTCACCCTCTATTTGAAAAAAAAAATTATGATTCGGAAAAAGGGCATTGAAAACGTACACTAAAAAAGTGGAAATTTTAGTTATAGCTGTGTGTTGTATATAATAGCTGGGTGCTGTATATAATAGCTGGGTGCTGTATATAATAGCTGTGAACTGTTTATAATAGCTGTGTGCTGTATAAAAATATGCTTTATTATGCAGAGCACAGATTTATTAAGTAACACACAGCTATATTATACAACGCTCAGCTATATTATACTGCTTACATCTATAAATAGAAAAAGTCCTACCTTTATTTTCACAATAGCTGTGTGCCTTAAAATATAGCTGTGTGATGTATAATATATTATGCAGCACACAGCTGTACTGTACAGCACAAAGTTATATAATGCAGCACTCTGGCTATATTATACATCACACACCTATTATGAAATAAAGGTAGGGCTGTTCCTATTTCTTCATCTCCCATGAATATATTTTTTTTTTAGTACACTTCTAAACATCATTTCAAATTCCAAGTTGCCTCTTAAAACAAATATTTTTTTATTTTTCAATCAACTTCACTTATTCTTTGATTTATATGATTAGTTTGATTGTATATTTATTATTTCTGGTTTTATTTCCGGCCAAGGTGATCCTGATTTCGAATTATCTCTTCATTCTTGAATTTAATTGTGCTTCGAATCTTGGGGGCCTTGCAAAACCCGACAGGAATACTAGCTTTGAATTTTAAGTAAGAGCTGAACCTTGCAGTGGAATTAAAAATAATCTAAAAAAAGCTGCTTGTTATCTCGAAAACTGAATATTCTCGAAAAATGTAAATCTTAGCTTAGTCAAATCTTCTATCCCGATTTTGATTAAATGTTGAAAGTGATTATCTATCTTATCTTACTCGTCCATGCGGATGTCACAATAGAATAACAATTATTAATTTTGTAGCAAAATATACCACCCGGCCCTGTACCAACCCTCATAAAAGCGAAAACAGACGAAAGCAGACAAGGGTTTGTGAAAATTTGGAGTGTCTTGAAAATCCATGTTAAGAAAGACCATTTAAAACTTAATTTCTGGTGAAAATGATAACCTTTTTTGTGTACATTTTCGGTTTCTGGTCAAAATGATGACCTTTACATACATTTTTTGATAAACGGAAGCAGACGTCTGCTACTGGAAGTGGGGGGTCGGCCAAAAGAAACGAAAGCAGACGAGAGACGTCATTTATGGACTTCATTTATTACTGAACTGAAATAATGACATGCTTGAATATCTATCGTAAAGTCGTCAGAAGAAACTAGTTGACCATTGTAAATAATGTATAAGTAAGGTTTCAAAGCTTCTTTTGGATAATGTTTACAAAACCCAAGGGGGTAACCACTAGTGGAATTTTTGGGACAGGTTATTAGAATTTTTGAAATTTGATTTGGAATTATTGGAATTTTAGGAATCAGTGGAAATTTAATGGAATTTTTGAAATTTTTGGAATTTCGTTGGAATGTTTGTAATTTCAATGAAATTTTTAGAATTTTCGGAATTGCAATCGAATTTATTTTTGGAAATTTTTGTGGAATTGGAATTTTTGGGACACATTTTTAGCTAGTGGTTGAGGGGGAAACTAGACCCCCAATTTCTATGATATTTACTTATTTAAACAATCGAAACATATGAAAATTAACAATTTCTCATCACACCTCTCTTATTATTTCTGTCAGAATTTGAAAATTCAAATGTGGCCTTTGACTGAAGTTGAAGAGGTTCATAGAGTACAATGGATAATCGTCAGATATATAGCCATATACACACATGAATTAGCAATATAATAAAACTTTTGTATCGATTAGACATGTGTGTTTTCTTTTGATTGGGTCGGGGATGAAAACTGAGTTCAATTCTAATTTTCAACGAAATAGTTATTTATACTACAAGAGCTATAAGTGGAACATTATAGTCGAGTTGGAT
>JANVCI010024450.1:0-12375 GCA_026413465.1 Trichosia splendens | reverse complement strand
GCATTGAACTTTACACAACAACTACAAAACAAACATTTACTTTCTCCCCTAGGGGCGTTGTGTAAAAGAAATTTTCGCATTACGTCGACATGTAAATCCACCAAGCATATTGATGGATGAGAAAATTCTGCAAATGGAAATAATAAAAGTCCGATTACATTTCAACCGCTTCCGACAATTGCGTAATGGAAAATTTAACTTCTTCCGATAGATTTACGGCAGGATCTTTGACCACTATTTGCGCTTCGAATACTGCTATTACAATAAGAAAATCTTGCATCAACAAACAAATTCCATTATGGTCAAACTGAGAACATAAATCTTTATGCAGTATTTTCTATAGAACTGTCATTAGTTTCACCAACGACTGTGTCGTTAAACATGGTATTTAAACAGGGAAGGTAGCGCGGAACCAAGAGCACTTTCGCAGGGCCGCCGACTTTCATTTGAGCTATGGGGGAGCCTCGACGTGAAAAAAGCATAGATCTAAACTTAGTGGTGTAACAAAAAAAGCTATTTCCTGTGTCTTATTAAAAAAATGTTAGCTAAATTTTAGAAATCTTAAATTCATACTCTCAAGTGTATGTATACAAGAAACAAACAAGAAAAATAAAACAATTAAACAAATTATTGAGACAAAAATGGTACAAAATTCTTCATTCTCGGTTTTTAAATACTTATATTTTTGTATGTAATAACATTTCTATAGCGGGCAGAGTTTCGATGAATTCGCCTTGTAGGGGGCTCGAGCACCGGAGCCCTCCCCCACCAAGTCGGTGGCCCTGCACTTTAGAAACACAACTTCAACTTCAAAGTCTGTGAAACTTCTAATATGTAAAAATTAGAAAGTACTGCGCACTTTGTGTTTACTTGAGCGCCATTGAATAACAGTACCAAAAGGTAGTGGCAGGTAGTCTACGTAGATGGCGGCACAGAGCTTACCACGTAGCCCAATAAAATCAAAGATTTTCATGATACGCGGCATGGCGCTGATGAACAGAAACTGGAACAAAACGAAACCATTCGTAGAAAGAACCCTTAGCTGATTAGAGGGAGAAAGTGCTGAAAAAATATCAATACGTGCACTCTTAATTTCACATACAGTTTCAGCAAATCACATCGTTTTCGACTGTATACTGTATATAACTACTTTACTATTTATTGAGAAAGTACGTTTACAAATACATTTTGTTTGACATTAGACGATATATAGTACATAGTCAGCATTTACTGCTTTTCATACTAATAGTAACAATTATTTGTTTAGGTTGTAATTAACATTTGATACAAACATTTAGGATATATAAGAACTGTAAAGTATAAGCAAAATGTTTACGAAAAACTTCAAATAATTTCTTATTTATTTATTTGTATCATTTTTTTAAGATTACTAATTTGCTAATATCACAGTGGTAATCAGCGGATTTTCGGATATGAATATTTTTGTTCGGAATTCACCGACACTTCGCGCTAATTTCAAATGTATTTAATCGAATAGAATTTTTCGCTGGTTTTTAGTTTTAAATTGGTTTTTTTACTGAATTAATAGTTTATTTGTTTGGTCGTATTAATTACCGTCGCCGATATTTTAATTTATTTGAATTGATTAATTAACTTTAATTTTAAACTTAATTTTTTCGATTTAAAATCAACGGTTTTGCACAAAGAAATCTATTTACCATGACTTGCTCTTATTCCGTTTAGGTGGCGTCAATTTCACTTTACTTAAATTTGATTATTATTGTGGACTGTATTATTTAATTAATATCACTTCACTTTACTGATTACTGATTCTTATTTAATGGCGAAGAAAGGACCATGAATAAAGTCCATAGTTTTATAGATTTTACCTTTATTTATTTATTTAACGATGGCTATCGGCTACAAAGAGAACGAGAACTTTTTCGTTCCCTCTTATATAGTGATACAATCTTAAAACTATACAAATAACACGATAGATGACGTTAATTCACGATATTCACTTCGATTCGATTAAATACATTTGAAATGACCGCG
Organism: Trichosia splendens; assembly: GCA_026413465.1. NCBI lineage: Eukaryota > Metazoa > Arthropoda > Insecta > Diptera > Sciaridae > Trichosia > Trichosia splendens. The sequence goes on along the minus strand of JANVCI010024450.1, from coordinate 10,359 downwards.
AAGTGTCGGTGAATTCCGAACACTTTTGTTTCTCGTAGATATTTGTCCCTGATATTGGGCATGTCAACGATCTTATGAAGAATACAAGTTGGATAATTAAAGAGAAGATTAGGTATAACTTTGAGGCATTTATTTTGGATCAACTAAAGTTTGTTATTGTGCGTCGTTGCGCACTGTCCCCAGACAGGACAGCTATACTGTAAGATGCTACAAATAATAATTTTGTAGGTTAATATTTTGTTTGGATTGAGAATCGGGTAAAGTATTTCAAAGTACTTTAACGACTCATCGACTGTTAGGTCGATGTGATTTTTGAATGCTAGTCTTCTGTCTAGCATTAGACCGAGTGATTTCAGACTGTTGTGCCATGGTATTTTTGTCTTTAGAACGGAGACTTCATCTCCTGGTAACCACTTTTTGCCCTTTCTTCTGGGGAAAAGGGCTGCATGTGTCTTTTTACTGTTTAGTTCAATTTTCCATTTCCTACAATAGTCAGACAATTGCTGACTGGCAATAGATTTCTGATGACTTTTTAGGTTTTTTTTCAGAAGACTGTGTCGAGGTGTCGTCAACCAAACTTCCCTTCTCAAAGTTAGATAAAACTAAATCAGATGTAAAGATATTGAATAAGCTAGGGCTGAGGACATTGCCTTGGGGAACATCGATATTATATTTTTTTTTGATTTTGACTCATTGATAGAAACATGAAATGATCTTTTGAATAAAAATGATTGAAAAAGCTTTATAAGGTACATTTGTGCCACACACTATCAAATGCTTTCTCAATGTCAAAAGTCAACATGCCTGCTTCTTTGAGAAAGAGTTCAAATATACTTTGATGCACGCAGTAGCTGGTGATTTGTCGAATGGCTACGTCGAAAGCCATATTGTTCATCAGACGAAATATTATTTACAGACATGTGATCATTGATTCTTGGTAAAATTAATTTTTCAAAGATTTTGCTTAGTGCACTCAGTAGGCTTATTTGTTTCCAGCTAGAGACGTGAGAATGGACTTTAAGAATTGGAACCACTTTCGCGTTTTTCTATTCATCAGGAAAGTATGATAGCTTTATGCAAGCTTTGAAAATTGATCTAAGAAAAACAGCAGCTTTTGGGGGAAGCTTTTTAACATTACTGTACTCTCTTAAGACCTACTATTTCCGACTTCTATTGAACTTTATTAAGAAACTGTTTGTCACTTTTTCCACTGTTAGCGAAGAAGTAAAATGGAGATAGCGAACGAACAACACAATAAATGTTAAATGTTTGCAACATCCCCATTTACAGTTTTTCCGCGGTGACTTATTTTATCACTTGTTTTTCTAACTGTATGTTTGGCAGCGCTTCGTTAGTGAGTTGCTGTATCCGTATTAAAAGTAAACAGCTGATGCATTATCAAATTGCGCTTATTAAACGTCATTTACTTCTCAATGACTTAGCAGAAGCACTACCAAAGATTTGCTTTATAAGGAATATTTTTAAAGTTGGGTTATTATATTTGAATAGGCCTTTGTCTACGTCTTATTATCAACTGCACAGAACTTGTTCTGACGTTAAATTTAAATACATTAAAAATCCAAACACAAATAATTTGATCGAGGTTAAGAGTTCTACGATAGAGGAGGGTAAATGGCGCTTTTATATGTGATTTTACGGAAAACATTAACCGAAAACGATTCACATTTTGGTTGTTTGATTCAAGACACATAAACATCTAAAAGTAGCGCAGACCGGGAGGGCAGCTGGACACACTTTTTGTGTTCGTAATGTTGCATAAATGACAAAATTCGTGTGCGTAAAGTTGCATACATGACAAAATTCAGTACTAACGAAATAGGTGCAGCAACATTACGCATACGAAAAAATGTGTCTGCTGCCCATCTGATCCAACCGGGTTACCGCTACCTTCAGACTGTTTACATACCTTAGTTTGATTGTGTTACAAATTTCGTAATACGGTAAGGTTATGTTTGGTGTTGCATGCATTGATATTATTTGGTCATTCACTTAGTTTCAATTTTTTTTTATTACAAAAATGTGGCAGCACTATCAGAAAATTCCTTGAAATTTTTAGTATCTGTTGACGGAAAAGGGCCGATCATGCAGCACTCATTCCTCATAACTTTTTAATTAATTAATTTTCTTTAAAAATGGCCACGCCTAATTCATAATAATGTAAATCAAACCCATACTCTACGGACTTGGATAGGTAGTAGGTAGATACGGTTTATTGGTTGTCGAAAGTTAATACTGACTTCGAGTCAATTTACCTCGATCACACGCAAAATGTTTAACTCAAAACCCATTAACAGAATACGAACAATTATTTAATTAATATTATAATAATAATAAGTAACGGTAAGAACTTGGAGTAAATCCGTTTTTGACTACTTAATACCTGAAGAATTTTGAAATAGTTCATACGAATTATTTATATTACGAATGGGCGCTACTTAGCTGCATCCATTTTGAAATGGCTTATCTGTTTATAAAAGATACGTAAGTAAAGTAGGTATTCGTCGTTCAGTTTATCAGTTCAACATATTAGGCGTTTTCGTTTACAAGATCCGGCTAAGTTTGGAGTAACTTTCTCATTGTTCTAATGTCAAATTTGACCTTAAAACACTGAAATTTGACACTGAAGTTACTCCAAAACTTACCCAGATTTTATAAACGAAAACGCCTATTGTCGTACCAATATGATTTGTAAGTAATTACATGCGAATAAAATAAGATTATTGAATATATAAATATTCAGTTTTTGCAACGCCACTAACGTGCGAGGCTGTTTGCTGGGACTGCGCACTACTGGGCGGCCCTGATTAGTAATTTAGCCAATGGAAAAGAATGTAACAACTTTAGGGAGTGAGCTTACCACTACAGCATCGTTTACACAACTAGACAAAATTCTAAATATATTGTCGTTCCACGGCATTTGCTTGTTTTGAAGTTCAAAACTTCTTTAACGATGTGCCTGTTAAAGAGAAATCTCACTCAGAATTTGCAATATTTTTGAATTAAGGTTTAAGTTAAACAAAAGAGATTATCTCTTCTACTATTTTGGAAAAAACAGATCGATCGAAATCAGTTCCAGTTTCGATAAATATCAATAATTAAAAAAAAATAGCCCTCCACCTTCTAACTAACAGTGTGTCTTTCTTGAGAAAATCAATTGACATCATAGTGGCCGCTAATAAATGACGTTAATTCTTTAGGGGGAAGTAGGGGTTCATCAAAATGTCACGAAATCGAAAAGTGTGGATAAAATGGGAGGGTCAGGCCAAAAGTGACATCACGGTCGAAAGAATAATAATAAAGTTAACTTCTTTTGAAGCAAAATGTATCTTACTGAGTTGCAAGCAAGCCTTACATAAGAAGTGAAGCAACATCCAGCTATCGACTAATCAATAATCAATCTCGAGGTATGTTATGAGCTTATATAGAGTGTTCACTTTCGTCTGTAAAGCCATTAGTTATCTCTTCTATATCACATTATCGTTTGAGATAGCTTCGCATATCGTTAATATCAGATATATCTATGTATATTTCTATAGAAAAGGCAAACAGTTGTGCTGATACTTTTGATATGCTTTAGGTTTGTGCAATCAGCCACTGAAATATATTGTTCCATTTTAATAGTTCTCATCTTGATCGATTAATAGTTAGAAGTAAAACAATAGCAAATCTTAAAAGCACCCCTGAACTACCAATTTTTAATTCTTGTTGTGGTGTCATTCCATTTTTTTGACTACTCGGGTCACACGCCTGAATTACCGTCAGTATTCCGTCCGGCGGACATTCTGGTATCTCAGAAATACTTAACCATATATACCTTTACAGTACCTTAGCAGTGAATAACGGAAACTGTGTTGGTTTCGGGTAATTTGAACGAGAATTTTAGGGTGGTAAAAAAATGGAATTCGGGATAAAGTATGTAATTTCACTTAAACAAGTTCTGCCTTAAGTTAGTCAGATAAATGAATAAAAAATGTTTGCTAATTTTCGTTGAAGAAAAGAGTGATTTTTGAACACTCGCAATGCGTAGTAAATATTGTATATCATTTTTGTTGATGTTATTGCTTCTAAAATCTTTGTCAAGTGGTTAGAATTTCTCACAAATTACTACTCATGGATTCATAAAAACTGTTTATTCTTTCTAGTGGTTTAAAAGACAATAAACATGCGGTTACGAAGATATTAATCAAATATTATTTATATGGTTATCTGATACATTTCCTATCCCTATTCTTCCCTACCAATTAGACCACTGACGCATGTTTTATTTACAAATTAAAATTTCGATAGGTTGATATTAATGATAGTCGTCATCGTATCGATGATATCCTATGGCACAGGGATATTGCAATAATACATATATATTTACTATAATAAATTATGTGCTATCGTTGCATAGGAGCGCGAATATAATTCGAAATATTCTAATTCTAAGTTGTTGGTTTATTGAGTGACCAAAGTGAATTTAATAATTATTGTTAAGAAGAGAAGAAAGAGTATTGCTCTTACTTTATTTGTGACATAATGGCTAATTTTCGTCACCATATCAACTCGAAATTGAATAAAATATCTTCTCCTTTTACTAAAGTTATTTGTCCTCGGCGAATACACAAACTTATCTGCATTAACTTTATGAGATTGAAATTTTCGCATCGACCTGCTTTCCGTAATGGCAAGTTATTCCACGAGCTTCTTAATAGCTGTTCTGTTATTCCTTGAAGGATATCGAAAATTCAACGAAGAGCACAAGAGACGTGCATTCATTTTCCGTGGTGTTTAACCATCAGTTTCCTGGCATCAGTCAATTTTTGAGTAATATTAATGGTCATGTGAATGTCGATCATTGAAGAATCAATGAAGTGAGCACAATATTTTTGTAGGCTCTGGGAGACTTTAGAAGAATTATTTTATAACACATTCTCAAACTAAAATTAGAAGTAAGAACTTTAATTAAAATACATTGAAAGCTTTCTGAGAATAAAATCGCTGCAGTACTTCAATTTGACAATTTTTGTGGCTCCCCAGAATCTAAAGATTTTAAAATTCAACAAAATGTCTAGTATAGATATTAAAGAAACGTCCAACTCGACTCCATCAAACTATCCCACATTTTGCATAGATATTTTGAGTTTTTTTTTTAAACACACACAACTTCTTTGGATTTGGCTCTCATTTCTTTAAGACAATATTTATTTTTCCTGGTTGACTCCAAAAAACATCTTATTGTCTCGCTTCCCCATAAACTACGGGATTTATCTACGATTCCGGTAGGCTACGTAATTACATCTGAGAAGTGATAACCTTGTAACAGACGGACAAACCAGTCACAACATATTACTCTTTAAAAATCCCTTACCTAATCGATGCATAACATTCTTCTTAGCAAAGGATGGTTCTACACCATGTCCGTTTTTACATAATTAACTGTAACTAAATATATTAAAAAAACCGGAACATATTCAGTACATACCGTACCCCTATACGGTAAAGGATAACCGGACCTTCTTACCAAAATCGATTTTCGGTAATATCGGACACTATAACCGGTTTTTTACTAAAACATGCAATATATTAAATCCTTCGATTTTTATTAATGAAATTAGCTGTGTAATTATAGTTATTAATGCAACTAGAACTTTTAATGGAGATCTTGGATCGAGGTAGGGTAAAAGGTTCGAGGGCGTTAGCCCGAGTTTGGAAAAATGTGCGTAACGAACATGAATGATCAAGTGTATCGTCATTCATTCTCGACCCGAGCTTGTTACACAAACAACCCTCAGACGAAAACGCTCGTTCTGACTCTACGCTTGTAGTTTTGAACATTAAAAGGTAGGTAGTTATACACTTTTGAAAAGTAGAAGCCGCGGTTCCCTACATTTTGAAACAGGGCAAGTTCCTGTTTGATGAGTTTTGTTAGGGTTGCCTTATCAGCCTTAACTTTGTCTGCGTTGTTGGTCGACATTGCTTTCGTGATAGCTTTGTCGAGATCTTTACAAACTATACGGCCGACGAACGGAAATTGACTAAAAGAAAAACCGTTCTTTAATTTTTCGTTTTTCGGTTTACTTTCGATTCGTTGATGGACATAAGGGGTGTTCAAAAAACAAAGTTGTCGAAAGCCTTGGGATTTTTATTTCTAATTGTCCAACGAAAAAAAAATGTAGAACAACCGAACGAGATTTGAGGTCATTTGGTCGGTGCGTACTCGCAAAAAGTGGTAAAAAGTGAGAAAAACAGTGAAAATCACACTTTTTCAAAATTACGTGTGTATATGCGTGTGTGTGTTGTCAACAGAGATTTTGTTACGGAGTTTTTAGCTTAATCAGTTAAGACCGCTTGCTAGAAAATAAATGCTGGTGTGCCCAGTCGCAAGCCGTTCAATCATAGTATGTATGGTGTTAGATTATGATCGAGGCCGCGACTTGTATGATAGATTAACAAAGAGTTTCTTCTACGAAATGTTCGGGAAGAATCGCCCTAAGTAACGACTTAAAATTGTATTTGATTGACTTGACCTAACCGAATGCATGAGACTCAATAAATTGAAAAAGTAAATCACCAGACGTAGAATTTAATGGGGATTTTGAAAATCTGTTCGGTGATAATATTTAAGTTATGACGATTTCTGTAAAACATACAGAAACTACAAAAACGCAAACAATTTTTACATGCAAAATCTGGCTTGTTTCCACAGCCGCTAATTTATATTATTTTTAATTGAAAAGGTGTTTCTAATAACGAATATGAATAATTTCAGATGAACTAAATTAATCGAAGATAGTTTTCATCTGTTTTACAGAAATGTTGTTGTTTCATGTACTTGATTGAGAAAAAGCATAATAACATTAATATTTTACAACCGATTTTCAAAAGCTTTTCCGTTACTGACTTTTCTATAAAATTCCACATATAGAAATGAATACTACGGATTTTCTGCCGGACATAAGTGCCTCTTTTTGGCGTCACAAAATTCGTGGTTTCGTATGAAAAATTCAATATTTATTGAGTCTCATGCACCTGTTAGGTCAAGTGAATCAAATACAATTTTTGATCGTCACTTAGGGCGATCCTTCCCGAACATTTTGTAGAAGAAACTTTTTATTCATCTATCATACAAGTCGGGGCCTCGATCATTTTCTAACACCATACATACTATCACGCCAGCACCATGTATATGTAATATGTGAAAATCTACTATTTTGTACTTTGATGTCGAAATGTCAACGTTTCGTGTGTCATTTCGATATCGAAATAGAATTTGCTTTTTTCTTCCAAAATTCCCCACTCATGTGTGCTCTCCTCCCCTGGAACAATATCCAGACTAAAGAAAAATTGTGTGGTGTTGGGTTTATTACTATTTCTGTGAATGTATTCTTCGACTTTTTAATATATTTAAATATTTTGGTAAAAAACCGGTATTGAGCGCAACGAAACGGGTTTTCGGTATCCCGGTTTTACTGAAACCGTTTTTACCGAAATCATTTCCCAAATACCGTAGAACAAATTTTTGCTCAGCAGAATGTTATGCATCTTTTCAAGATATAAACACGCTGGTGGAAATAATGTTTTCTTCCCGGTATCGAGCAAAATCAATATTATTTCCCGGTGATCTATTAGAGATTTCCCGGTGACCTACCGAAGACTTGCTGCTGACCGGGGGGGGGTCCTAAATTTTCCTTACTTTCTATACTTTCATTGCCTGTTCTACATTTTCATTTTCTGCTCATAATTTTTCATTTCCCGCTGTATACTTTCATTGCCTGTTCTATATTTTCATTTCCCGGTCATAATTTTTCATTTCCCGGTCATACTTTTTCATTTCCCGCTCTACATTTGCCTTTCATGATCTTTTCCCTGCTGACCGGCGGACGATTTCCCGGTATCTAAATTTTCGTCCAAAAAATTTCCCGGTGTCTAGGATACCAGGATACACATAATTTCCACCAGCGTATAAACATTTAGGGAGCGGCTCACAATAACACAGAAGAAATAACGATGGACTAAAAAACACCGTACGCCGGTAGAAAATAAATTCACACAAAATAACGTCGCTCGAAATAACGCCAAATTTTAATAAAAAAAATTACCACGACGCAGGCCGTAAACTTAATTGAAAAATAAAAGAATCGGGGTTTGAGGGAACTCCTGCCACCGGTGACTAAGGGGTTTAGGGCAGAGCCCCATGTACGTAGAGCCGCCTTCAGGGCGTACTAAAGCTCATCGCGGGGTTGGGGGTAGAGCCCCCTTCGTGTAATAACAATTCATTGCGTCGAAATAGAGTAACTCCTGAGTTACACTCGTTGATAATTCATATTCACTTTACTTTGTCTATCAGTAATCTCATTCGTCGTAATTTTGTCAGGCGTTAGTTAGTTTTACGACGTTATTTTTTGCAGCTGGTGTTTTTTAATCCGACGTTATTTCGTTCATTCGTAATTTCGACAGTCGTTGTTTTTTCCGGTCGTTAGTTTTGTTTGGTTCTCATTTCGATCTCAAATCACACTTACTGTTTAGGTAAAGTGTTTAGGTAAGGTGACTTATTTTACCTGAATATCTTTTATTCTATTTTCATGATTCAATTTTCGTTACGTTACACAGGGGAGTAAAGAGGGAAAAGCTAATCGTCTTCTGACAAAAAAATGATCAAAAATACTATTTTTCCTTCCTAAAATTCATGTGTCCCTGACAGTTTGCCAAATAATATCTTGCGTTTTGTATCTGAAAATGAATTCAATAACAAATTCACCAGAAACCAATCAAAATCGGTCCTTGGTATTTAGTCAAAATAACATGTTAAAGATATTATTACTTAATACACAGTAAGATATTTGCATGCTATTCCATTATCATCAAAGATGTTAAACGTTAAGTTAAAAATATAACAAAAAGTCTTTAAAAATCTGTAAATAGACTTTCGATTACAAACATTTTAACACTAACATCATTATTTGATTAAAATATATATTCAAATGGATGTAACACTGTTTTTGGATATATACTTAGTTAAATGATCTATACGATATCTGAACAACAAACATGCGTTTTGAGCTAATATTTATCGAGATAAGAACATGATAATGGTTACATTAACTTCATTAACTTAATCACATTGAATGAATAAGTTTTATACTGAAACGAAACTGATTAGATAACGTTATTGAATTATACTGATACTGCTTAAGAAGTATATTATTTTTCTTCGTGGAGAAAACGGTGTTTTTATGGATTGTTTTAACAAGTAGCTGGAAGGTAGTTTACGATAAAATTACCTGATAAGATTTTTCGTTGATAATGAATGTCAATACAGAGTAAACCTATAGTAATTAGAGGAGTATCAGACGTCTGTAGCTTTTTAAAATTAAATATTGTGTAGATATATTCGACATTTACTACGACACATGCTATTGTCGTAATCCATCTTTTATTCATTGCAATGGCTTTTGTTTTATTAACAAATATATGTTTAGCAGTTAACTTATGTAAATTTCCAAATACTAAATAACATTTACCGTCCTACCTATTAGAAACAAACATGAATCATGACATGGTTCAAATGTTGACTTTAAAACACCTTTACTGTGAGTAATCCCAAGAAAAGTGGCGATTGTCTATTATCGTTTAACCGCTTTGAAATGTATAGCAAAATTTGGAGAGAAGACGGTATAGGGGGTTGGAAATTTTTCTATGAAAATCCGAATGCACTAAATCCGGACGCTCGAAACCCCGAACAACACAATGGAAACCCGGATTGGATAAAATGCTGACTTCAAAAAAAAAATTCGGATGAACGAAACTCAGGATGGTATAATGCTATAATGTAATAGTGTACCAGATGACTGACTGTTAATTATAAATTCGTTGTTAACCAAAACCCTCGCGCGTGCGGCGATCTGTATCACGTCCTGCAGGCGGCCTTATGTACATGGGACTCTGCCCCAAACGGGGTTAAACAAAAAAATTCGGATGAACGAAACTCAGGATGATATAATGTCATAATGTAATAGTGTACACATGATTGACTGTTAATTAAATATTGTTTGTTAAGGGGAGACTGTGCTCCAACCCCCGAGCCTGTGGCGAGCCTGTGCGGGCCTGTCACTCCCTGCAAACTGCCTTACGTACCATGGGGCTAGGCGCTAAACCCCGCTAAGGGGATCTGAACCTTAGACCCCGCGGGAGGAATACCCTTCCAAACCCTGGCGGGGTTGCCGCCTCTTGACCTCACTTTTTTTTGTTGACTGTTTTTAGCAATGCCCTGCGGACGGCAATATTGTACTGTTTAGGTCTAGGGTTGTGTATCGCGTGCTGAAAGGACTCAAAACTAGGAAATCCTCAGGTCCT
>JANVCI010023339.1:0-12375 GCA_026413465.1 Trichosia splendens | reverse complement strand
TTTCCTGAACCCATACTGCTTTTCATAGAAAAACTTATCCATTTCCAGAAAAGACATTACCCTTCGGTGGATACTAAGTTCAAAAATCTTATTCAGAACTACAAGAATCGAAATAGGGCGGTAATTAGACGGATCAGTCAAGCAATTAGCTTTATGAACAGGTAACACTCTTGCAATCTTCAGCTCGTCGGGATAAGTACCAGAAAACATCGTGAGGTTAACTAAACACGTAATAACTGGTGCTATAATATCCGAACACTTTTTGAGGCAATTTCCAGTGTTTATGTCCGAAAGCAAAATTGTGGACTTGTATATATAGTTATATATAGGTGTATCTATGTATAGGGATGGTATGTAAATTAAGTTTTTATAGTTTGAGAATAGTTTGAGAGAGTCTGATGCTGCCTTCATACATTTCTCTTCCCCTATGTTTTTATGATATTCTTAGTCAACTACAAGGTAATATTTGATAGTATTTTGAAAACATTTCGTATTTATTTTTTGAAAACCAGTCGCTCTGTTGCCAAGCTAAAATTGTCTTTCTTCTAACTGACAAAATGTACAACTGCATATTAGTGTTTTCCAAAACAACTAGTATAATAGTTGATTCAACCATTAACGATAAGGTGGATCGTTTTTAATTCTTTTTGTTGAATTCAATTTCCACATAGCTAAAATTGACCGCTAGTATCCATGATGATTTTAGGCAACAATTTTTTTTCTAAATAACGTCTTCATATTCCCCCATCGCGATTTTTGAGTTTAAGAATTTTTTCTTGCAAATACTTTTTCAATGAATTTTTGTGTCCAAATCACTGAAGATGAAAAAAAGGTTCCTGTGCGAAAAATGTAGGAAAAGTATGGGAGTTTTTAAACATTAAAATTTGATATTTCGTCAAGGATGAACAAAGTTAGTTTTTTGTGCATTTCGGCCATTCAAAGTCAAACCCAACCCTAAAAACCTTCAACTTTAGACTGAAATTCGTTACAAGAAGTGTATGGACGTAGAATTCCAAAAGGAATCCAGAAAAATAAGTTTTTGAAAATCCGTTCAGAAATGTTGAAATTGTCAATGTTTCCGTTCACGAAGTGACAATCAATTTCTTCACTTAATTTTTTTACATTTTTTCAGTTTTACCTCTAGGATAAATCTTTTTGCATCAACCGGTATCAGCTCATTGAAAACAAGTATCTAGGAGTCTAATATGGAAGAAAATTGTACTAGGCACCCATTTTAAACAGCGTCGCCACTGAAAGCAGCTACGTCTATATTGTCAATTTTTATCATTTTAATGTGTGGTGGTGTTGAGTGATGTAGTATCTCGTCCTCATAGGCGCCGATTTCAGGAGGCGACTGCCCCAGTGGCTAGGCGATGACCTTTTTTTGGGTATCTTTTTCCGAAATGTGGTTTAGGCGATGACCTGTTTGTGGGTATGTTTTTTCGAAATGGGTTTAGTCGATGACCACCTCTTTAGGATATGTTGCCCCTCATAGATAAGACCAAAGTCGGCGCCTCTGCTCGTCCTCTATTCCTGACACTATCGAACCGAAGTACGACATGCACCCTCTGGGGTTTATGACATTTTGAAATTAGAATGAGGTCCCTAGCCAAAACACATCTTTTTTAACGTAACGTAACTATGGAACCCAAAACGCAATTTGGTTCAAGTAAATCTTTATCGTGTTATTCCAAGGTTGAACCAATGAGTGCATAAAGCAAGCGACCGTCTATCGAGATTTAATGTACTATAGTAATCCTTAAAAAATACCACCAAATTCAAATCATAGAGTCCAGCGCAGCCGATCCAATCAAAGTTTGAAATGGGTGCCCAGAAGAATTTTCTTCCTTCGTAGACTCCTAGATACTCGCTCTTAATGGGTCGATATCGGTTGATGCCAAAACACCATTCTAGGGAAAAAAACTGAAAAAACTAAAAAAACTAAAAAAATTAAGTGAAAAATTCTCACTTCGTGAACGGAAACAAAGACAATTTCAACATTTCTGAACGAATTTTCACAAACTTTTCTTTTCTGAATTCCTTATGGAGTTCTACCGTTTTGGTGAAACGTTTGGACTTGATGGAGTACATTTTTTATTACGAATTTCAATTTGAAGTTGAAAGTTTTTACGGTTTGGCTTTTAACGGCCGAAATGCACAAAAAAACTAACTTTGTGCATCCTTAACTAAACACCGTATTTTTCGCGAAGGAACCATATTTTCATCTTCAATTCGCTGGAAAAGTGTATATAAAAAATACTTCAACTAAAAAATCGCGATGGGGAGGGGAGGGGGGATGAAGACACAATCATTTACAAAAATAAAAACTTTCTTCAATAAGAGCATCAGATCATTGAATTAAACTAAAGAAATTAAAAACGATTCACCCTAGTCACGGACAGTTTTTTTGATTCTCCCAACTATTTCTGAGAGTGTGAAGTTACCTAAAAAGAACCATGAGTTTCCTAATATAATTGTAAGTAACCTAATAAGTTACCTAATAAAAACTGAAAATTACCTGCTATGAACCGGAAGAAAATAAATTGCAAATAACTAAATATGAACTTTGAGATATGATAATGAATCCGTATTTACCATAATAAGCCAAACACGTTTACCTTAAGGTATATAGAAATTCCCACAAATCACATTCCACTAATTCTCTGCTACGAATTCTATGAATATGTATTCTCGTTACGTTAAAACACTCATGTATCGCACACATACGCACTGACACTTTTTTACTGCGTAGTTGAGGGAAATTCAAAGTCAGCAAGCGAAATTATAAATAAAACTACTGGCCAATCATAACTTGAAATGAAACAGACCAATCGCTCTCTCCGTGTTGCTACACCAAAAGAAAAATTGTGTATCTCAGGGATATAAATGAACTCTGCTATAATTAAAAAAAAAATTAATACGGTTTTTCTATCGGTGTATAAACTCTTCGATGGGTGCCTAGCAGCATGAGTTGGTAATCGACGTTGCATTACCCAAAGAACAAGTTGGTTTCCGAAAAAATAGAAATTGCTGTGATCAAGTATTAGCTCTGACTAATTTAATCGAGCTAAGCTTCTAAAAAGAACACAAAACTGGTGTGTAATTTTCCTCGATTTATCCGCAGCATTCGATACAATGTGGTAACGTGGATTAAAGTAACGATAAACGGAAAAGTCAGCCATATGAGAATTTTAAACAATGGCCAACCACAAGGTACAGTATTATCCAGTATTCAGTACAGCATCTACACTACTGACCTCTCAGAAACTGTATCACGGAAGCGGTCACATGAAAATGTTGGACACAGAAATCAACAAAGATCTTAGACTCATATGTGGAGCCGTGCACTCAATCAACACCAATAGAATGAAATTGAACAATTTTATCCAAATCTCTGTCCGTCCGTGTACAACTCACTTATCTTCATAGAGATGTGAATTGTATGGAGATTATTTAGAACTTATAACTGGTAAACAGGGAAGACCTAGCACCTGTAAAGCTTTAAAAATTCAAACAGGTATAATAACAACAGCGTTTGAGAAGCGGATGGGTGTAGTAGTGGCAGAGGCTTTGCTTTCCACGCAGAAGACCCAGGTTATACCGCGTAAGTTCCCTTAGGGGGAAATCCCCTTATAAGCTCTACCTATACAGAAATAATAATTTCAATACGAATCCTAATAGGTTATACTATCACTGAAATGGTGTTAACTATTAGGCCCAAATTACTGCTAGGGGGATTTCGAACAAAGGATCAAGCAAAAAAAGTCAAATGTCATCTTCCTTCTAGAAGGTTCTGAACGAAAGATCAAGCTATCTGTGTTCCTGACTGATTTCTCGAAATCAGACCCTCAAACCCACTGTCTATCGTTTGGGTATCCAAAATTTGTGAGTGTTAGAGGTACAAATTTTCATATTCCCTTTATGTATTATTATAACACAACCGAAATCAAGGGAACTAAGCCGAGTAGTTCGTAATGGATTAATGTTATAATGCTACATTTCGTATTGAAAAAAGGACTTGGAACCAAGTAATTTGTACAGTTTAGTATTCATACGGTATTATACCCCGATGCCTTTGTTTCATATACTATCTTTGAGTTCGTTTATTTATGTGTATTTTATACGTTAAGTTAATGGAATTTAGGAGAAACTTTTTCTATTTTCAATTGAGTACTGTAGTTTATGTTGTTCTGTATTAGTTTTGTTTTTCTTTTGGATAATTTTGTTATACAAGAAGAGATACAATGAAAAGTTTTCTCGATATTCCAATTTAAGTGAACCTAAAATCAGTATCAACTTCTGGTATGTGTAAGCATTAATTGATCCCTTCTTTATTTTTAAAACTTAACTTTTTCCGATACAAAGTTGGGAAAAAAAAATTAAAGAAGACTTATCTGACTTTCATAATAATAAACGAAACTTATTATGCGTTGTACTCGAACAACGTATAACATAATATTTTGTCTAATTTATTACACGTACAGTAGATGTGTATAATTATTTCCAATCTAATCAAATGTTAACAGACGTACAATTTTAATTTGTGATGGCTTAATCCGTGTAATACAAAAATGTTTGTCAGTTTTTTTTTCGCTTGAATAACAACCGTCTTCAAAATGTTGTCTTAATTATTATCGGAACTGATGTTGGTTGCAACATCCTTTGGTGTTCTTGTAAGAACAGCTAAATACAATTTTTATCTTAAATTTCGTTTGCTACGCCCACAATACTAAAGATCAGTCACTGAACAGTATTTACGAAGTTTACAACCGCATATAATCTTTTTGGTTGTAACAAAACAAAATGAAATATGAAATTAAAACAACAAGATATGAAGCTGGGAAAAAGGCATACGCGAGCAATGTTAACATAGTTGCTCGCACCACTGTTCAACCAACCTTCTCATGTATTTATACCTTGTGATCACCACCATCTAGTACGTTTTATAAGAATGTTCCAATGCGATGTGTTGTAAAACTATTGGTATTGCAAAATTCCTAGACCAGACAGTTGCTGACGGAGCTGTTAGTTCATCATAGAACTATTCTTAGAGCTGAAATCGTTTAAGGTTCGTGCGTTATCTAATCGCGTGTCAATTTAAGAACTATACTATCGATGCTGTTGACTGGTAGCCTGTGAATTAGCCTAGCGGCCGTTCACAAATTATGTGACGCTAAACTCGTTGATTTTCGGACCACCCACCTTTCACGCAAGTGGTGACCCCATCACGGGTAGTCATTCGAATAAATGTTGTTTGAAGATATGAGAAAAATACTGAAATGTCCGCAAAAATCGAAGAAGTATAAAGAAATGAAGGAGTGTAAACCCTGAACTAAGTTAAAGTCGGGAAAGTTGTGTCCGGCAAAATCGTAAATTTGGAAAACGACTAATAAACTAAAACAAAAAAATAAAGAAAAGAATGTAAGATAAAATGAAAGCAGAGAAAAAAAAACCTTCTTTTTTTCTTACTTTTTATCATTAATTTGACATAAAATATTTTAAATTAAAAAATCCCATTATTTTCGAATTAAAGAGAGACAAAATTATGCATATTTCGTGCTTTTAATGAAAACAAAATAATTAAAACAATTAATTTTAAAACAATTTTTTTACTTATTAGTTTTTAGTAAATCTGATGATTTTTAATTTTAAAAAATATTTTTTAATTTAATTTTTTTTTTATTTAATTTTCAACTCTTACATTAATTAAAAAATAAATAAATTAATTATAAAACCAAGTGAACGAATGATATGAATGATGGAAACCAACATTTTTACTTGATAAGTTCTATAATTTCAATTAATAATATAACAGCATTACGTGTAAGTTAAAAAAAAACCATTCGTTTTGTTACTTAATTTTCATGTCCTCTGAGGTGCAAACTAAATTTCGATGGGGTTTTCACTCACGTAAAATTTACATATATGAATCTGATTTACACTGACTTAGATGGAAGTCACATGGGTGACACATGAATTATCACCTGGCAATGAGTTGTAAAATATATCTGGAACGTGGATTTCGTAATAGGGAAGATTCATTGAATAATGTCGAATGTGGAGATAGTAATTATAAAAAAGCTATCTTGACATTCGAGAGATATATTTCACAACTCATTGCCGGGCGATAATTCCCGTCATCCGTATAATTTACATGAGTTATCAGATTTACATGACTTAAATGCCACTTATGTCTTGAGATTTTCACTAATTTCTAGTACTTTTCGGTATTTTCACTTGTTTTTCATCATGGGCTACTTGAATTTTCAGAAGCTTAAATAAACGAAGTCAATAGTGTTGGAACATTGATAAATTACGTAAATCTAAGGATTTATGCATAATTTGCGGGACAAACACAATAATTTGAGGCATAACTATAATTTAAAAGCTACAAACAACTCCTTAACGTCATTGAAACCAAACTGATGCGCATGAAAACAACAGTACAGTGCACTTTATCGATCAGCGGAAAATGAATAGAAGAAACAGAGAGCTTTTGTTGACTCGGAAGCATCTTGACAAGAGATGGTGGAACCGATTTCGGTGTACAAGGCCATATATAAAAAGGGCGCCAAGATTTCATCTCGCTAAACCAAGGAAATTGTACATCCACCAGGTAGCGCGGATAAGGTACGCGGACGACGCACCACTTTTGCGTTCGTAATGTTGCTTCATCAGCTTCTTTAGTATTGAATTTCGTCATGTATGACAACATTACGAACACGGTGTTGTTTCTTAAGCATTGAATTTTGTCAAGTCATTTACGCACACAATGTGGTGCGTCGCCGCGTACCTAACCATCTCAGAATCCGCACTAACTGGTGAATGTATAATTACCTTGCTCTAAACAGCGTATCTCAAAACAGCTGACAAGAAACTTGAAGTTGCGTTTCTTCAAATCAAACTGCATCTCAGTGCTGCTGTGCGAAACTTGAAAGGTGAGCCTGACAATCGAAAACCAAATCCAAGTCTTCGGTAACAGGTGTCTAAGACGCATACTGAGAATACGCTGGCAAGAAGTCATAAGCAATGAAGAGATGTGGAGTACAACAAAATACCAACTGATGAAAGTAGTGATCAAACGTCGGAAATAGAATTGGATCGGACATACCGTTAGGCGACCTGCTGGCGATATTGCGAGAACCGCACTGGAATGAAATCCGCAGGGGACCCGAAAGAGACGACGACCGAAGACTATGTGGAGGAGAACAGTGGTTAATAAATCGAGAACAGCCAGAATGCGTGAAACTGAAGGCTCTCGCAAACAACCGAGTTCGATGGCGATTGTTTGTGGACGATTATGTTCCCTCGTAGAGTAGGACGTGGATGATGATGACGATGATGATGAACGACTCCTTTAGCCTAAATCTTTTTAATGCTCCGTGAAAATTGCGTTAAAATTCTGGAAATCAGTGAAAATCTCATGGCGTAAACAGTAAGTGCCATGTAGGCTTGGGTTCGCTAGTTTTGTTCGGTTATAGTGTCTCGCTAGTTAAATTTAGGCCTTTTCCGCTCAAGTTTTTAGTAAAACAGAACAGTTATCTTCTAGCTACATTTGCAAACTTCTTCACAAACAACCGTTATTCGAAAATCGTTAGCTAATGCGACAGAATAAAGCAAAAAATAGCATAAAAACTAGCGAAAAAATTAGCGGAAAATTAGTTTTAAGGTCCCGCGTTAACGAACGGTTTTCGAATATTGGTTGTTTGGGAGGAAAGTGCGCAAATGTATGCTTGAATACGAAAACGCAATCTAATTCTTTTGTTTTGATCACAAATTTAACGAGAAAGACCGTAATTCAATTAGTGCGACTCGTAACGAAACAACTAAACAACCCAACCCTGGTAAGTCAGATTAAAATATGTAAATGGTTTAAAGCGAGTGAAAGCCCTCTCGCTAAACTTGGTTCATTAATTAGTTTTATTGACACTTCTTCATCAATAGGGTGTAGCGATTGAGCATTTGTTTTTTTTTACGACGGTCCCACTGGTCTACATCGATCCGAAAATTCATTTTATGCTATTGTTGTGGAATGTTAATTTTTTTTAAAATCATTACACACCCTATTCAGCAATTTTCATCATTTCATTTGTCCTGACAAGCTCATCAACCACCAAATCATCTTATATTTGAATGAAATCTTTAGTCAAAACGCTCTGATATCTTTTTTGTTACAAAAAATTGTCGTAATCATTACCGATCATTTCCACATTTTGATATTTAATGTTCGTATTCCTCTCGTTGATTCGGTTTTCTATATTTCTATCATTTGAATGCCACTTGTTGATGCAACAGAAACACAACGAGAGGAAATCGATAATTGATGGAAATGATCTATTGAGTTGTATAGCCGTATGGATAAAGGAGACGACATCAAATTTTTGTTTTTTCTTCCCCATTCCTTGACCAGATCCGTTCAAATTTGCAGACCGAACCTACATCTGCACATTCAAAACCCAATGGAAATTGAAATTGTTTTCGGAAAAAAAATTAAACAAATTTATACTTAATGCATACGGCCCTTGTCGGTTTCTTGCCTGTTTTTTGTATGAAAACGTTTCTGCATGAAAATCTTGAAAATTTAACTTCTTGGACGTCCGAAATGGGTTGGTCCCCTGCTTCCCACCTCCAACTAGACGTTATTTATGGACAACCCCTAATTGGCTACATCCGCAGTTAATTGTTTATTCCCAGCCCAAGACGAGACGAATCACGGTTGTGTAACGATAATTATTTATATGTAACAATCTAACCGGAAGCTACTACTTATTAACTCAACACGAAACGAAATTCATTTGGATCTGAGAAGCAAGTGCCTCCGCTCAGTGAAGACTTGTGTTATAATGTCTTGTCATTGTGAAAAAAAATCTTTACTCTTACTAAATCGACGCGCCGACTATTATGTATGACATATGGGTATCTGTGCTTCTGACTCAAATGGTGAAAGTTGGTTCTGAATGATGAAAAATTGGTATTAATTTTCAATAAGAATCTTAATACATTTGGCAGCTCCGTAATGACGAGTAATCAATAAAGAAAATCCACTTAATGAACGGCGATTTTGAAAATAATTTTAAACCATTCCAATCGATGGACGCTTCCATACACGGAATTATAACATATTGAATATCCGCAAATATTTTTCCATGACGAATGAATCAGACAGAGAGTTGATAAGTTCCAGCATCAAACACTTATCAACTCTGTTGAAACAGAATGAAATGATTTAAGAAACATACGAAAAAATAAGTGAGTTTAACATTCGTATATGTGGACCGTACGTACGTGCCCTTTTTTTTCTCGAACGTTTGAAAACTCGAATTTCAAAAAATTTAAGTATTGTGACACCGAATCTTCTAAAGTCATTCTCCAATTCAAGAAAACAAAACACTGTTTTATCTCTAGCTTTCCGAACTATTAAATCTCACTAAAATACCTCTTCGTTGCGAACTTTTTCAGTTATCTTAAACATAAAAGGGACGGACAGACATACCTAAATGCTACTAATTTTGTCTTCCATCATACATTTCTTTGACTTCCCTGTGAATTCTACAGATGATGTGAAAGAGCTTTGTATCAAAAGAATGAAAGTAAATGCTGTCCGCTATGCCGATAACTCAAAGTTTCAATCGAATTTTGGCACAAAGATCAATTTAAAAGGAAGTGACTATTCGCTGTCAACTGCCAATAGCCGCTGTATCATTGTAGGTGCTATTGGCAGTCAACTGACAATAGCCTCTGTATTATTGTAGGTGTTGACTGCCAATAGCAGCTACATTAATACAGAGGCTATTGGCAATATTGACTGCCAATAGCCTCAGTATTATTATAGGTGCTATTGGCAGTTAACTGCCATTAACCGCTGTATTTATTGTAGGTGCTATTGGCAGTCAGCTGCCAATAGCACCTACCAATTTAAAACCGGCTACATTAGCTATGAAACTGTTGGGTTTTTCTACAGTCACAATTCATTTAATTCGCCTTAATTCATTCATTTTGTCTTCATGTAAGAAAGAATCTAATGAGATAAACAATGTCCGTTCTTTTAAGTATACTAATTGGTTCGTTTTATGTTATCATGGTTTGATTAAAAGAAAGAATGAAAAAGTGGAGAATGAGAGGGAGGTAGAGAACGAAATATTAAACTCCATTGGTGTAAACATTTTTGTATTTCTTGGAAAGCCACCGTTTTTTCTATCATTCTTTTTGTAAGTAACAAACAAGAGCTGAAAAATTAATTTTAACATCGTAATGATATGTAATGTTAACCGTAATAATTGTAATATTTCATTGAATCCATTTTGTATATATAGTTGGCAGATCACTGTAATTCGTAAAAATTCCATATTCAATAGTTTTACCACGTAATTGAGAACTCGAAAAACATTTTCTTGATATTTTCAATTTCTTTTTCAATGCAACGTCTGAACGTCTTAAATATAAAATAATTATTTCTCTCACCGAAATTTATTTACAATGAACTTGACAGGTTGATCGGAAGGTTCGAAAACGTTTGTAGTATTCACAAGAATCAATAATAGTTTTTATGGAAACCATCTCACAGTGACATGCATACAAAGTGTTTTATATGAAAATCGAAAAAATAGTTAACCAAGATTCGAACGGACGGCATTTCATTAGTTAACTACGGGTTATATCCACCGTCTGTTCAGCTTCTCATTGAGGCGTTTAGAGACCCATGCCTACATGCAAAATAGGTTCACTGCTACAGTGCTACAGAATACAAAGTGGTGCTTATAGGAGGAGTATATTAAACCACAATCTTGAATCACGTCTGATGCTATTTAACTGGCTGTAGTATCACAAGTCGTAGTAACGATAAATTGCATGTCCTTCTAATTAATCGTATCACTACGAAAAGCTCCCAGGAATATTTTTTGCAGGGGTCCCACTTGTCCGAAATGTCTGAAATGTTCGAAAAATCGATAAATTGTCCGTCTCAGCAAAAAACTGTCCGGAATGTCCGACTTTTTAAGGCAAAACATTTAAGCATATTTATTTTGATCTAAAACGAAAAAACGTTGCCTGCGGCGCATATCAATTAGTCATTTCTGTGAAACTGTCCGAAAAGTCCAAATTTTTCAGCTAAAAATTGTCCTCAATCTATGACAAACATACCATTTGTTGTCCTAAAATGACAAACTTTTGCTTGCGACACATGTCATGTAGTCCATTGCAGTAAAACTGTCTGGACTATGCAACGTTTTCGGAAAAGATTTCACGTAACGACCGACTTTTTCAATCAAAAATTGTCCTAAATGTCCAACTTTTTCACAAAAATCGTCCGTATTTCTTCACAAAAATTGCCCGGATTTCTTCACGAGAAATTGTCCGGAATACAGACATCCCGAAATTCGGTGTTTTTGTGGCATACTTCTTTGCAGACAAAAATCTCTGATGGAAGATGATAATGCACACTTATTTGTATGAAATCTATCCCTAAATTCATCCTTCCTATTCATAAACTTTACACCTATTTTTACGACCACGAAGGAAAAAGTCATTTTAGTTCCAGATGAGTCATAAGTGTTGTGGTAACTATACGCCTAATATTTAGTTATTTATTGATTTTCTACATTCATCTGGCTTTTAGTTTAAAAAATAGAAATGCTTCATCCATCATTAGCGTAATATTTTCCGGGATTATGCACTATACGATTCACGAAATTGGCCAATGCATCCATATTAGTGATGTGGAAACAAGTGAATTTTTGCAATGTTATCAACAACATATTAATGGGAAAAGTACCCATTCACTGCTAATCGATGAAATCAAGTCTGAGATTTCGGTCTAAGAACTGATAATATTGAATTAATAAAATATGACTAAACTTTTTTCCTCCAATATTAGTTCACAGCTTCGTTAAAATTTTCTTTTAAACTCGTAAAACTACCGAACTTTGGATATGTTCAAGAATCTTATTAATTTTCAATGTTTAAATAGAAATAAAATACAGAATCTGCCTGCATTAAAAAAACAATTTTTAAATAAAGAAATGAAATGAAAAATCTTTAAGACATAATCGAAATCTACGTGAATAATAATTGATAATGGACATTAATACCCAGTACTGTAAGAACAACATTATCTCAAACGATTGCATTAAAAAATTATAAAAAAAAATATTAAAAAAATTTACAAGAAAATATACAAAAAATAAAAATAACTGCGAACAAAATATCTCACCCAAAAAATCCAATAGTATATAAGAGAAAATATAAAATTTCCGTTTTTTTTTAATAATCAAACCACACATGGTAAGCCACAATTAGCCTTCAATATATATTTTATTATATTAATGAAAAATAGAAATAAACAATAACGAAGAAAAATAAAAAAATGAAAAACCGAAC
>JANVCI010022228.1:0-12382 GCA_026413465.1 Trichosia splendens | reverse complement strand
ACCAAATTTTAACTGTGGTTCAAATCTGTGCAAAAATACACCACGACTAAAATTTGGTTGAAATTTTTCATTGTCGTGTTTTTCTGTTGGTTCAAATTTGATAGATAGCTGGAATATTTCTATTGAATTCTTTGATATAAAACTTAACTCACAATAAAGATACTCTAACACTTAATGCTCTAACTCCATTGTTATTTATTGGCTCAAAGTGTTTTTTGCGTTTATAGAACATAATGTAACAAGAGACGTAAATGTCTATGTCGGATTTTCTTATTTTTTAGTTCTCACCCAATTGTAGCCATTTTCCGCAACTCCCTGGGTAAATCAGATGAAATCAGAGCGAGAAAATTCGAGTAAATATTTTGGATGAATAAATCATTCAATGAATACAATTTTTCTTTGTGAAGACTTTGGGTTCGGTTAATATTATTTTCTTTAGGCATCATAACTTATTCAAATATTTCTGAAATGTAACTTTGTTCTAGATTGTAACACGATTTTTATGTGGGATCGGTCGCATTCTTTATATCGCTTTATTCTTTTCTTTACATTTTTATTCGTTTTCGTTTTATTCTTTTTTTAATTTTTTAAAATAACATTTATTTATTATAAATGCTCGCCGACATTGCCATATTTCTGCTGTGAGTTCCACAATCAATTTAACGGTCGTTTAACGCTTAAAATGAGCGACAACTTCTTGTGTCTTATTATAAAAGTCGCTCGTAAAACTCAATTTCGCAGAAGTAAATATGCATAAAGTTTAACATTGAATGTTGTATTGAATGCATTATAAGCATCATCAGAGGAAAAAAATACATTTAAAAGAAATGGAATGTTGGCAATTGTTTCGGTTGTAAGCATTTAATTATGGCAATAGGTATAAGATACATGTACAAATAAACAATATTGACTGTGATATTGATTTTTCGTTGATACTTGGAAAGTTATGTGGGTGGCTGTAAAAATAATTAAATCATTTACTGAAATTACACTAGAAAAATTAGGGCATAATTTATATATTTTTTACGAACGTTGACGCCTACCGTAAACCCTTCTTTCAACAACTTTATCTTTAAAAACTTTTAATCATATTCGCTAAATAAACTTGTTATAACAGCAAATTTAAAAAAAAATTATCTTAACAATATGCTCACGTGTTACTTCCAATCTTCATTTTTTTCCTTTTGCTCACATTATTTTGAATGCCAACACCCAGAGAAGTTAATGAATAATTAATTCCACGGAGATATCTTGTATACACTGTGTGCGGATATACGGTTATAAAAAGAAACAAGAAACATGAAAACATGGACAACATTAATTTATTCGTGCTGAAAGGCAATCATTTAAATAATAATTTTTGTTTTGGCATGGAAATTAGCTTCATTATAAAATAGTTGTTGTCGAGAGACATGGTGTTATAGTCATAAACACACCACAATTTAATTTGATGTACGCTTTTAGGATTTAAAAAAAGAATCTATTTAGTAGAATAAATAAGCACGAAAGAATGGATGGTTCAAGTAAAGTAAAATAAAATAAAATAAAAATTAAAATAAAAAAAACATTTAAAAATACTGTGAACAGACACGAGACATGGTGTGCTTTTGTTTGGAACTATTTTTGTGTAAAGGTTTTCCTGCAAAAATAAAAATAAAGAAACACAACAACATTTTTCTAAACGAATTGTTTTAAATAAAATGGTAGAAAGTACATGTGTTAATTGGTTTCTGTGCACACTTGACTGAACCCATGTTATTTATTTTATAGCCGGAGGTAGAGAATGCTGATGTAGGTGGAAAGGTTAAATGTTATATTATTGAATGATGAAATGAAAGTAATCGATAGGTTGTTTTAAAGTGAGATCAATCTTTTGTTGATTTATTTGTATTTTTGACATAATAAAAAAAGATTAAATGATGAAAGTAAATGATGAAAAAATTACGTATTTATAATGCATGTATAAAGACTTGAAGCCTCTGTCAGGAATGAAGTGTTCGCTGTTTTTCGAGTTTCGTACATCCAAAAAACGAATAACCGATTTTGTGGAAAATTTGAATATAATTTCTCGGAATTAAATTGTAAAAAGTTTACTAAATTATTGGATGAGGTAGTTTTCAGTTTTTCTCCCTTATTTCTGTTCAAGGCTTGACTCAGTATTAATTTTAATCATGATCAACCTGCAAGAACATAAACTGGTTTTAAATTTTTTTCGATGGGGCTAGTTGATTGGAACGAAATTGTCGTAGTGATAAATTTGAATGGGCGACTAGTTTGGGTCTGTGTCTAGTAAAAAAATATTTTTCCAATGCACAAGATTTTTGCGGTGCACTACGCGCTATTTTAGAATGAAAAGTCACTATTTTTAATTTTCTGTATTTATTTGAAGGACCAACGCTACGTGTCAATACAATCAAAAAACGGGAAAATATTTTATTTTGTTGGCAGGCATTTTACAATTGTTGAAATAGTTGCCGATCGAATATCAGTAATGTATCACTGATAAATTTTCTGACCATAGCACCGGAGCTACTGCACCGATTTTGCTCATCTTCGAACTGAATCGCAGTCCACCTATTCTAATTACATTTTAGTGCGGAGCACCAAAATTGAGTCAGTAGTTTTTTCTTTACCTTCTCGGAATACAGCTCTCAACATTATCCTAAAAAAATTCGTAAAAGTATTCAGCGAGGTACAAAAGGCGACGCTGAAGTTAACGTTAATATTAAGCCAAGGTATGTGTGTCTGAACACCATTAAATTTATGCTAGACAGTTACAACGAGTTAAACCTAAACGAAACACACAAAAATGGCAAAAATCTTCCAAGAAAGCGCTTACTCTGGTTGGTACTCTGACGTACTTCAAAATTCTTTTGTGTACTTATTTTATAGGTCTCTAGCTTACGAAATAGAAAAATTAAAAAAGAACCCACATTTCATTTGTTGTTCATGTAAAATGAAGATCCTGAAGAAAATCCTGAAAAATAAAAAATGTCAGATCATCGGATTTAATTACACTCCGTCACACTGACTTTTAGTAGTGTTGCCCGATCGAGAAAAAAACATAATAGCGAACATTTGCCCATGAGGAAAGAATACAATTCAGGACATTTAAATGAAAAGAGTACAAAAGAGCCCAGATGGAATGAGTGTCTGAATTTTCAGGGTATAGAATGGCAGTTCAGGGTATGACCTGGTGCTTAAGTATCAGCACAAGTCAGGGTACATATGTGAACAAATTGAACTAGTCAGGTTATAACAGGGCATCAGGGTATGACATGCCATGTTCTCAACCAAAATTGCCCTTTTATACCCTGATATACTTATGAAATACTTAGCGAAAGTGTAGGATATAACATAACCTTCCATAACCTGCTGGTAGAATAGAATACAAACTTCTACAGCCAGGCTAGGGTAGGGATATGGAAGGGTTTATTATACCCAGCTCGACTAAATTAATTTCAATAGATCGTGGATTGTTTGATGGTTTACGTTATATACACTACGAGCGCCACTTGGAAATTGAGAAAATGGCGGACCAAAATGCTGTCATTGCACTAACCCAACGCGACATAATATAATAAAATTTCCCGTATTTGCACCGATATTTCTTATCTTCCACAACATTGAAACATCTTTTGAGCTACGTGAGATGAAAAGCCACCCACGTTTTCATCAAAAATGTTATTAAAAAAAATTCCCCAATTTCCCGAAACTCATTCATTACTTTTCGAAAATTTAAGATTATTTGAAAACTTTATTTTCATTGAACTTTGGCATTTTTTCAACACTCCCACATTTTAAAATAGTTCAGCGCTGTCATACACACAAGTCTTAAATAAGATTGACGAAATCAATATTTCTTTCTGTTACTTTCTTCTTTTAATAGTCATTTAAATGGTAGTCCTTTTGATTTGAGCTAATTCAGATCCGAATACAATGTTAAATCAATATTTGTGTTGTCATTCCTATTCTATTTACTTAATAATAACGTGGATATAACTTTTTACCGGTTCCTGCTGTGTTGTTTTATTAGTATGGTTCCTTATTTGTTATTAAAAAAAATGTTTTAAAGAAAAAACTAAAGAAAGCAACAACGAAAAACGTAAAATGTTTATCACTGTCATATCTAAACCAACAACCATATTACATTATCGAAATTATTGTGTATAAAAGCAATAGCTATAACTACATAACACTTGAATTGAATGAATTTTGGGGTGAGCGATGTAAAAATAATGAAATAGATGTTAAACGTGTTACATAAAGACCGTTGCACAATGATGAGAGCAACTTTAAATTAAATATTCTGAATGTCCATGGATGCATGGTTGGGTTAGCGCCGATGGAATAGCGCCGATGGAATAGCGAAAACGCTACTAATATTTTTTGACGCTAGTAGGCACTTATTTCTAGCCTAAAATAGCGTAACTAGCGCGGTAGTAGTGCAAAACTAGAGCGCTAGTAGCGAAAAATTTAAAACTGAAAATAAGCTAAAACAAGTGCTCTACTATCGGAAAATAATAGGGTAATTCGTTGTGATAGAAAGATTTTTTTGTGAATCTATGCAGTTTCCATCCCACTGCCTACAATGATCGATTTGCATGAGAAAACACTAAATTAATTTTTTCAGAATTTTTAGAAAGGAGAGAATTGTTGCTCTCAGAGCTTGATAACATTGGGCAACTTTGTACAGCCAATATTGTGTGAATACTCAACCCTAATGTGTAAGTGAAATTTTTTCCTGAATGCCTATTTTATTACCTTTCCAACGGTACCTTGGTCGGCTTTTTGGGTAAAAAATGACGACTGTTTTAGTTGTGTAAAGTCTAAGTAACATTCACTTTTTTACCGACTTATTGAGTCAAGACAGTCGACAAAAATTAATTTTTTGCTCAGAAAAGCTGATCAAGCTACCATTGGAAAACTAATGAAAGACGCTTTCAGGAAAAATAATTCTTACACATCAGGGTTGAGCAATATTGTAGTAGGGTTGTCCAAAGTTCTCCAATGTTGTCATGTCAGCAACAATTTACGGTTTTTCAAAAACTGTAAAAAAAATTAATTTAGCGTTTTCTCGTGTTAATTCACCACTCTAGGCAGCAGGAGCTGAATATATTCACGAAAAAAATCTTTCTATCACTACGAATCACCCTATCATTTTCCGCTAGTTTTTGCTTATTTTCGATTTAAAATTTTCCGCTACTAGCGAGCTAGTTACGCTATTTTCTGCTAAAAATGGTTTTCTAGCGGCGATACTAACAGAAAGTTCCGTTAGATTATGAAACTAGCGCGCTACAGAAAATATAAGGAATTTTTTTTAAGACGCTGGACCAATAATTGAAACACATTTAATAGAAAATGAGAGGTAAGCTGTTCAAGTTTGTGAAATGTTCATTACCTCACAATTAATTTATTTATGTCCAAAAGACTGTACAATGTGGCTAACTTAAGATTGATATATGGCAATTTAAATACATTGTTGTCTACATATAGAACTAGCCCCACTTGTCCTCAATCATAATAAAATAACAATTATCTAAAATCCTTAACATTATAATATACGTAAGCAAAGAAAGTCTGTCACTCATCCACATTAGTTTCAATAACAAATTATTTAGCACAATATTCACACTCTTAATAAACAAGTTAAATAAAAAAATAAAAATTCAAAATTTCATTCATAATCATCACTCAATATGCGGGTCACATAAACGATTACAACGTTGCGTTAAAAGTCAAATTAACATTCAACTATAAAAACAATTATGTCATTCATCGTATTTAATTTAGGAACAGAGAGAAAAAATAAAAAAAATATTATTTTCAGCCAGTATTTAACATCTCGCACATATGTCATGCTCATGCATTATATCTAACATATCAGTATAGTAAGTATATGTATATATGTATGTATATATGAACTATAGAGACACAGCTATAAAATTTCTAAAGAATTTTCTATCTACCGAGTACATTCGAGTTCATGTGTGTATTATAAATATGTATGACGGGTAAGATGAGTGTACATGTAACATGGTAACGTATGTTATGTAAAATCGTGTCTATTGATATCAAACATACAAGTATATTGGATTAGATTTTGAATACAGATAAAATGTGACGATAGAAATAACGTGTACACACCGGTGTAATACCGACAATCCCATTGAGACATAAAATTGTAAATTGAAAAAAAGAAACGAGGAAAAAAAAGATGATATTTATGACTTTGAAGATGAGAAATATACATTTTTTTACAGCTTAAATGACATAAATATTTTTAACACGTCTTATTGGCCATAAAAAAAGCTATTTTGTTGGTCGTTGAAGTTTAGGTTTTTTGTACATAAATGGAGATATTCTTCAGGAAAGGCAACAATCGTTCATTTATGTTAAACCAACAAGCATAAGTAATTCATCTAATGAAATAAAATAGCCCGGTTTACTTCTCAGATAATGTAATTGTACAATGAATTATACAGAAAGAAGAAATCGAAATCAATTAAAGCACGATGCTGAACTAAAAAAAAACATAAAACATCATACAAAACAATTAACACTGAACCGGTCGTTTGTGTCCCTTAGAGATGAAAATTTCAAAGAATGGAGCGAGAAGATGTTTTATCGATTTCGTTTTTATATTTTTAATTGATGCAGAACATTATTCTGATCAAAAAATTGTTCTACGGTATTCCTCAAAAAGATACCGTTTTTTATATTAGCCTTAAAGGCAGGAAAAGGTCATGAATTTCAAAGTTAAACCAATGCATTCAAGGTGACTTTACTATGACCTTCAACTACCAATTCAATTTATAAAAAACGGTTACCTTTTTGAGGCATACTATAGAACAATTTATTGCTCTGAATAATGTTCTACATCGATTAAAAATAGCTTTGAAAAAAATCTTCTCGGTCAATTGAACTTTTCATACTAATTGGTTTACGATATATGAAATGTAAACTTAAAGTCGAACACAAAAAAAATTAGCTGACATCCATCAAGTACGTCACAATCTTTTTCGAGTTTCTTGGCCCACAACTCTTGCAATTAAGACATGGCTTAAATTTTGTTACCGCCTCAATAGGTTAGTGGTTAACGCGTTGCCTTTATATTGAAATACTGTTGCGTCAGTCGGGGGTTCAAAGCCCGGTGGTGATAATGAGAGCTTTTCTGATTTAAAATCGATTCGTGGGATCGTGTTGGTAAATTAGATCCGACCATGTACTAGTTTCTCCTATTCGATTGGTTTAGCGAAAAACCGACCACTATTCTTGTAAAAGTGAACCGGTCTCGAAAGGTCTCGAACCATAACAATTCTGAAACTAGTGGGGATGTCTAGGCCGTAACCCAAAGCGGGTTGTAGACCAAAACATTTATTTTTTTAAATTTGCGGTACTTGGAAGAAAGAGGATTTGTTAATGTAAAACGATAATAACAAAAAGAATCAAACCGCATCTCCTGATAATTTTATGGCATCTGAGACAACTGATATATGATGTATTCAACTCCAAATTTCTCTTTAGAAAAAAATTAAACATTTGAGTGAGTAGCGATTAGCAAAAATATAGGTCGCTAATTTCGGTGATGCAAAACGCTAGTCGCTACAAGCAAAGAAATTGAAAATTAGCGTCGCTTTGCTATTAGCGTCCATAATGCAACCAACCTTGCATTTACCATTGAAAAACAATGTTTCCAGATAGAAATCGCTAATTATTTTCATGTCGAATCGGAACAGACAGTATTAATGACGTTGTATGTATAAAGCAAGGTTATGTTGGCTAGGTGTGTGATACGACGAAAAATCGAACGAATTATTTTCAGCGAAAGTTGTTTTAATATTTTCCCGGCAGTCATGGAATGTGCCATATTCATACAACAATAAATTCAATTCGTCTGATGCGAATATTTGTAAATATTTTTAAGGAGATCCCTTGTTGAAAAGTTACTTAAACCCTTCACCACTTAAATATTGATATAAAAAACCATTCTTCTATATTCTAGCCGATAGAGGATATGGCCATTTTTTAATGGGAGGTTGCCTTAAATGTTCAGTGATTACCTTACCAACAATCCAAGTCAAGTACGCATTAAAAAATGTACATGTCCTCCATCTGCTAGAACAACATAAATAGGGAATGTAAGACTTCAGTGAAGAAGTTAAGGTTAATCGAAGTGAGATTCTTAGATTAGAAAAGTAAGTTTCAGCAAGTTTTACACAGTAAAATCGTATTAGAACGTGTTTTTAATTGACTTGTGTTATTTTGGTTGTTTCGTGTTTCATACTAAATTGATATGTTTGAGGTATGAACAGCAACTCATAATAACATTTTAATAAATAAATAATAATACACATGCAAACAATATCGAAGGGCAGTTCAAATGATTTGAACAATATAAAAAAAAAACTAAAATGAAACACCGATTACATTTTGCTGATAAGAATAATTTATGATTTAGAAGTTATTATCGGTCGTAAATGTGTCACAAAATAAGATTAATATTTCATACTCATGAACACGTTGAGAATCTAAAAGCGTGAGTTGAGATACAAATTTTCTAAAAATAATTTTTGAAAAAAGGGGGTCATCAGCCATAACATCAAGTACTTTTTTATTTTTTGTACGTTGTCACTGAAACGAGAAAAAGCTAAAAAGGATTCCCAAATTACTTCACCTTTCAATTAGACGCACCCACATACACATATCCATACTTAGTCGGCATCGTCGTCATATCACATAAAATCCATATGTATTTACTGTTTTCACTTTATAACTCACATCTATTCGGAATTGTTGCTCATAAAATTCAAAATTTATACACTTGATACTATGGTCGTACTAATATTGCCTCACCCTAGAGATATTATGTTGCTTTCAATTACTATTAGAGTTGCATGTATAAAATTATTAGAAAAAACAAATATTTTTTTTTCCATTTCCAATTTCATCACAGAAGAGCACTAAAAGAATTTCAAAAGAATGCTGTTTTCAAGTAATTTATTACAGATTTGTGTCACGGTAAATCATTAATAGACATTATCTTATATGAAATAGTTTTTTTTCTTCTATGGATTCTTTCATATATCTCTCTTCGGCTCACGATTTAATAGTTTTTCTAGTATAATTAAATGTAATAAAAACTTATTCAATTCAATGTAGCTATTAGTAAAATGAATTTATTTTCAACGTTTTGTTTTGATAGGTTTGACTTTTAAAATTTTGTTTAAATTAATTAATCAAATAAAGAAAAAAGTTTGGAAGTTTTTGCGTCGTATCACGAACTATATGATGAGATTTAATTTTTCTTGGCATTCAAAATTATGTACATAGTTTTTGTGATGTTAATTTTGTTATAATTTGAGTTCAGTAACACTGTTCGTTAGAAAATGTAAATGAATTATTGTCTGTATTAAACATTAATCGATGTAGGAATTTTTATTTCGTAACATATTTACATTAAATTGTTTTTAATATTTTTCTTTTTTACTTTTCCGATACCCATTTATTTCATGAGCGAAAAACAATCATTTGTCAACATGTTTTGGAATCAAAAATCTAAATTTAACATCTTTTGAAAAGAAATTCGCATAAAAATCAATACCCCATGTAGAGTTGTGAAACATTTTTTTTTAATTTAAATCATACTTATATGTATGTATACTTATATGTATGTTTTAAATGCGACCCTTTTCTTTCTTTAAATACGTAATTTCCAAGTGACGTCACGGGGAGTTGCAGGAAACGTGAAATTTATTTAAAATCTCCTATTTTTATACACAAATTGAATGAAATCAAATGCAGTTCTGTTGTTTTATGTTGCTATTTTGAAAATTTCTAACAAATGTTCGAATGTCTTATCTATCTAGGCTATGCCCATCAAGGAAAAAAGGAAAAATATTTACCACCAATGAAAACCAATTATAACAATGTTATGTTTTCTGCAAATATTTCAAATACAAACTGCAAATAATATGAAATATTTGATGCTTTGTGAAAATGAAAGACCTAAATGTAAGGTACCTACGCAGATCAGAAAATTCAAATAAGAGTACATTTCGTTCTGAAAAGAGGAGTACAAAAGAGTACGGTATTTCAAACTGAACAAGAGGAAAAAGGAAGACGAAAGAGGAAACGCTATGAAAATAGTTTAATAGTTATTTATGTCGGCCTTAAAAATTTGCCAAGATCTCCACCGGCTAGAACATTGCATCATTGCATGCATCAAATATTTCATATTATTTGCAGTCAATATTTGAAATATTTACAGAAAAAAATAACATTATTAACATTGGTTTGTATTGGTGGCAAATATTTTTTTTTTTTGATTCCAATATAACCACTCTGACTTAATAACATTTAATTTACATTTGTTTTACATTCAAATAAAATGTACATCAAATATACATTATACCATGTACATCAAATGTAAATGAAAAAATTCCAAAATGCAAATATAATAAAACTAGGATCTACGGCAATTATATTTTTTCGAATCTGAATAGCTCTTGTTGTGCTGAAGAATCATGACTTTTACATTCACAAGAAATAACAAGAATTTCAACCGAATTTACTTAAGGAAAATGAGCGAATTTGGCTTTTTTTTAGCAAATTCGCTAAATGTGACTTTAAAATGTACATAGAATCAATGCGGTAACCATAATATAGTACATTTGAATCTTCTCGGCGAGGTTTTTGAAATGTGCACTGATATTTACCCCGTCTGTGTTAGAGTAGCCATATGTGACTGTTTAATATTGAAAATGCACATAACATTTGTTCACCAAATGCGAAATAAATGTAAAACAAATGTGAAATAAATGTAATCACCCAGAGTGACCATATTAGTTAGAGGGATAAGATAAATTAGAAATTATAATATTGTAATAAAATTTAATTAAAATTTGTTAGAAATTTTTAAAATAGCAATAATAGACAATAAAATTCCATTTGATTTCATTCCATTTGTGTATAAAAAATAAAACATAAATTTTAAATAAATCGCACGTTTCCCGTGCTCTTTCGGCAAAATTATGTTGAAAAGTAGAGGAAAGTCGAATAACGTATGAATAAAATTATCGGCAAAACTGTAGAAGTCTATAGATTATAGTCTACAGTTAGTCGGAAGAAGTCACATCTCACAGTTTTAAAACACTCGGTAAGAATCAAAAAACTCAAGTAATGTTAAAAAAGAGCACCCGACATAACTCCACCCTAAGGGGTGTGAAGATTTTGTAGAGGATTGTTTGCTATATTTCTGGACTTTGTCAGGGTTGCTAATGATGTATTAAAGTTAATGAAATATAGACCTCCTTAAAATTAATAAGGACGTTCAGGATTACTTCCTGAAGTTCTCGACTTTCTTCAGAATTTTTGGGATTCTTTACTAGATTGAATTAATTCGTGAAGTTCGTCAAAAAACAATTCATAAAATCTGTGTAAATATTGAAAAATATCGTGAAACGATTTTTAATGCTTTGTTGTAAACGTTTTTAAACATGACTCCATGTAACAATTTAATAAAATATATCAATCGCAGAATGTAAGAAAAAGGTCACAGTCACATAGACGATCAAGTATCTTTTCATATAAATATCTAACAATATCATTTTCCAAATGTCAGATATGTTCTCATGGATCCTGTAGTGAAAAAAATAAATCTGATATCTTAATAAACGGAGCCAAATCGTCAAAGAATTTGCACTGCCTCATTAACAATTCCTTTGTCAGCACATCAAATAAAATTTTCAAAAATTAAATTTAGCCAATCTTCAAACTGATTTAAATATTTTTTCCGAAAAAAATTTATCTTGCAACTACATTTCTATTATGATGAACGTCAATAATCATAATATTTACTATCAAATTTTAAAATTATCAGTCAGCAGAAAATTTAATTTATCTTATCTTTCAGTGGTGAATGAGATCCCCACTGAACATCTGAATCAATTTCGCATTATGATTTTAATATATTTTTTTTAAGTTTGGATACAACTGTTGTTCAAATTGTGTGGGACGTGTAACGAATACAACAATTTGTATAACTTTCCCACAGTGTTGTTAAGAAGGAGTTTCAGGTTTGAAATTTGAAAAAATGATTGTTTTTTTTTAGAAAAATGAATACTTAAAAACTAATCTTGCGAAACTAAATTTAATTACAGCTTGTAATTGCTACTGTGCTTTTTTGTCTATAAACTAAGGGGACGTTCTGTCAAGGATCTCTACCCATCCTAGATCCTCAATTCAAGAGGGTTAAACACTTTTCCTATAAATCAATATTGATAGAGGCATGCATTGAAATATTTTTTTTATGTTTATCTTACAGTCAGGGGTCATTCAAAAAGGATGTCACGCAAAAAGAAGGGTTGGTCTTTTTCAATCA
>JANVCI010022227.1:0-18977 GCA_026413465.1 Trichosia splendens | reverse complement strand
CAGGTTTTTTGGGTACGCTTCTGGATTTGAGACATGCGGAAGGTGCCCGCGTGTGGGTTCTTGAAGTGGGTTGAGTCCATCTCCTCCCAGCTCTAGAACTGAGATTTTCAAAAAAATAATTATTAAAAAAGTGCTTCATAGTCTGATGCTGCGTTCGCACAATCTATTCCCTTATGTTTTTGTTTGCAACTATTTAAAAAGTTCGTAAGGAAGAACGAAAGACGAAAAAAGGCCCATATTAGGTTATAGCCGATGTTGCGGTTAATTTTAATCATGCCTTAAATAGAATTATATCTCAAAATACAATTAAATTGTAGGTACATTAAGACTTTGTAGCATGTGTTTGAGACAGCATAGGTACATTTACATAAAGTTTTTGTTCAACATTAAATTGAAGTTAGATGATATCGCACTGTGTAGAAGATTAACGATCATTTGCTATATTGATTTTCATAAAAAAATTAAAGAAATTGTTTCGTTAACAACGTTAAATATTGCACCTACGTTTTCATTGTTAAAATTGAAAATTTCATTATGAAACACAATCGACATTTTGTATGGGTAATGTGTAACACATTTAGTATTCCTGTGTTTAAGTGAAGGAAATAAATGATATACCGAGTAGGTTTCAAAGAAATCAAACTAACGAAAAATTGACAAGATAAATTATGCCTGACATGGCAGAAAAAATGCTTTTCGGTGTTTTGTTTAGTATACGAAAGAAGGCAAAGTAAGTGAGCATGTGGCTTGTGATTTCGTCTTTAATATTCCTTAATATTTATCTTCAAACCAATATTATGTTCGTGTATCATCGATCGTAAAACAAACAAGCGACATTTAGATATTCGATAACAGAATCATTAATACAGACGTAAAACTACTTGCAAAAGGATGTTTTTTTTTGGGTTTCCATAGCCATCAATAATAACGACCTCTTCGACCTTCAGCGACTTGGTAAAGCAATTTGCATAATCATTTAAAATTTTTGTTATTTTGTGTCCGAAATAAATTTTAATTTTCTTAATTGGCACTTAAGTTTTCGATCAACGTAACAAGATGTCGCAATTGGTTTCTAGTTGGTCCCGGTGCTTTACGTATCTTGAGTATTTTTTTTATTATTAAATTCAGGTGTATTTACAATTAACCTCACAATTAACATTAAAGAAAATAAATAAATACTTGCACGTAGGCCTCCGGTGGGCCCATTGTGCCAACCAGTTAATTATTTGTATGTAGATTTATCACGCCCTATAGTTGACTTGGAACCTTCCAGTGCTCGTTATGTAATTTAGGATGTCCTTTGGGTGGACCTGACAGAAGTTGTCGGTAAAAATTCTTTTGCGATACAGCGGCATCATTCGTTTTAAAAACGTAACATCTTCAGAAGTGGATTCTTTGCGATGTGTTTGGATCGAGGTCTCTCTCGTCGCGGCTCTCCGCTGCGCTCGGGGGCTTCTCAAGCACGACCAATGGTATTTTCTACGGACACAGCTTCGCTCAGTTGGTATTATGCTCGCGGCCCTCCGCTTCGCTCCGGGGATGCGCGTGTGCCCGGGCCGCAAAAGTGGACACAGAAATCGTCATATTTTTAAAACGAATGGTGCAGCTGTATCGAAAAATAATTTTTAGCGACAACTTTTGGCGACTACTTCCATCGAGTT
Organism: Trichosia splendens; assembly: GCA_026413465.1. Taxonomy (NCBI): domain Eukaryota; kingdom Metazoa; phylum Arthropoda; class Insecta; order Diptera; family Sciaridae; genus Trichosia; species Trichosia splendens. Next base: position 17,316 of record JANVCI010022227.1, on the reverse strand, counting down.
TTGGGTGTAGTTGCCAATAGTAAAGTTTCCAAGATGCTTGTGTCTCTGATTGATGAAATCAGGGCATTGGCATAGGAAATGCTCGGCTGTTTGAGAGGGTGCCCCAAAGAGTTCGCATTCTGGATCTGCCCTTTTTCCGATCGTTGCCAGATGTCTGTTAAATACGAAATGAACGGTCGTGACTTCGCTGTAGAGCTTAATCCTCGTTCTGCTAATGTTTATCAAGAACTTTGAATTACATTTGCTTAGACGGATCCAGCTTTCAGCCTGTCTGCAGCCAACGTAGTTGTGTCAATAGATTCAGATTTAGATTGACTTGAATGTAGAGATGCTCCTTGATTTTGATTTGGGTATTCCTATAATGGGTTCCGGGTGAATGGGTTGAGTAGAGGCTGCTGTTCTTGCTAATTCGTCTGCTCCTTCGTTTCCAAGAATAGCTGAGTGCCCTGGACCCCAAACCACGTTATACGATTGATGATGGAAAGTTCGTTAAGTGCTTCCCAGCATTCAAGAACCAGGGCCGAGTTAAATTTGTTTGATAATTGGTCCCTAATGGCAGCTTGGCTATCAGAGCAGATCATGAAACTATAATTTGAGATTTCACTAACTTCAATTTCTTGACAGCTTTGTGGTGATAGCCAGAATTTCTGCCAGAAATATGGGTGAGAATCTGCCAAGCGGAATTGACTTTTCGATGATGACATTTTCACAGAACACTCCTGCTGAAGCCAATTAATTTATACGAGAACCGTCAGAGTAGAATATCTGCCCTTGTAAGTAGACCAGTGAGCCAATCCGATCTGTGTTGGATTGAAGTTACACATTTTTTATGAAATTTGTAAACCGGCTTAATGCAGTCAGTTATCATCGAGATTTCAGGCCCTTGATTAAGAACTAGCCTATTTAAAATGGTAACACACTGTGATTCAATAAGAATATGAAGATTCAGCATAACTTCCAACGCAACCCAAGCCCCCGCGATTGCATTCTGCTTGATTCAATTCTTTTAGTGTGAAAGTCATTCGGATTTAAACTTGAGTAATAAATTGAGAAAAAGTCTACCGAAAAATTATACCCTCATCGCCACATTGATTTAAATAAATGCCATGTTGTACTCCACCCTTCTTAGTGACGGTTCCTTCCAGGGCCTATTTTGTTGAATTAAATTCACAAAATTCACAAAAATTCGCCAAAATTCGCAGAAATTCGCAGAGAATTTTTGTGAATTTTTGCGAATTTCTGTGAATTTTTACGAATTTCTGCAAATTTTTGCGAATTTAAATTCAACAAAATAGGCCCTGGTTCCTTCTCACCGCCATCCGTATGGGAAATTGATGTTTCTGTTGTTAATTTCCAATGTAGAGAAATTATGTTAATTGGATGTTTTCGTTGGTACCTCCTGTCTGCCAGATAACGTTGAAAATACAAAAATTTCCTTATTTTCAATGACGTTCGGCAGATGGAAGGTAAACAAAAGTCAGTGAGAAAAATGCTAGAACAGTTTTTACTTGCCCCACGATGGTGTACAATATGACATTGATTTAAATTCGTGGTGTGACGAGGGTATAATTTAACTCTCGGTCCGTACTAATGTTAGGATTGATTGGAATATTGAACAAGACGGTGAAAAAGTAAGTTTAAACACTGAGGTTATTAAGCAAGCCCGTAGGCAGAAAAATGTATATCCATTTTTATCTTTTGCTTATTCGCAACACGTCTACGTATTAACGCTTAAATGGTCACTCAGTAATTCTACAAATTGAAAATATTTTAAATCTGTTAAAATTCATAGTTTTGTTAAAGAGAACTTTAAACTCCGAAACCGAAATAGATTGCTGAGTCTTCTTCCTTTTCTTTCTGGAAATTTTCGCCTGACGATCAATAGAAAGACGAAAGCTTTGCCTTTTCCAAGAATTACGTGAGTTTTGAGGTTCGCATACAGTATTTCAAATAACAAAGCCTTCTTTTGGTGTTATTATTAAATTACAAAGTAAATAATTTACGTAACAAATGCAAATTAATACATAAGATTTACTTGGAATTCACTGAAAAAAAAGAAATTTTAGGTATAGCAGTGTGTTGTATATAATAGCTGTGAGGTGTATGAAAATATGCAGTACTCAGCGTTATTAAGCAGCACACAGCTGTATTATACAACACTCAGTTATATTATGCAGCTGCAGGGCCGTAGCCAGGGGGGCCCCTGCCCCCTGAGATTTTTGAAAAAGTGCTTTTTTCTTCATTTTCCTAGGGAAAATCGTTGTAAATGGCCTTGAGCCCCCCCTGAGCCTCCGGTCTGGCTACGGCCCTGTGCAGCTTACACCTATAGATAGGAACAGCCCTACCTTTATCTTTACAATAGCGGTGTACTGCATATTATAATAGCTGTGTGCCTCAAAACATAGCTGTATGCTGCATAAAATTATGCAGCACTCAGCTATATTATGCAGCACACTACTACTTACTATACTGCATAAAGTTACATTATGCAGCACTCCGGCTATATATACATCGCACACCTATTGTGAAATAAAGGTAAGGCTATTTCTTCATCTCCCATATGAATATCATATTTTTCAGTGTGAAGCCTAGTCTGACATAGATGATATGATAAACGTACCGATTTAAAAATTGTCATCAAGTCAATCAAGCCTGAGATACTGAAATTCAGCCAGATTTTTCTTTGATTAAATTTTGAGATGGAAAGTGATATTGTTTTTACTTTGAAAACGCGAAATAAAAAAGCGTATTTAAAGATCATAATCAAGAGCAATTCAAAGACTAATTAGCCTCATATAATACTTCCATTGAACTTGAGAGTCATCGACAATAACATTTCATTTTGCTAAAAACTCGACCATTAAATTAAGTTAAATCATTTCGTTGATACAATTCTTTTTATGACCCACTAACCTCGTCTTAACCGAAACCAGATAATAAAATGAACAACATAACTTCACAGTGCCACGCTTCTACGAGTATTTACAGCAAATAAATAAACAAAAAAATAAGCAAAACGTTAAACTTTCCTTTTCAATAATTCTCTGATCGTTGTTGGTGTTGTTACATCACAATTTAACCGTGGTCAGTTTTCGTACCACGAGAAAAATTACATTATTTTTATATTGAATTACGATCAGCCAGTATCGAGGTCGTTTGAAATGTTATATACACTTTTTATGAATTGAAATTCCTAAATTCGATTGTTTTTTTATTTACTTTCAGCGGTCATCGTTATTGTGATGAAGATTTCGTCATTATGGTTGTTAGTAACGTTGCTGGGAATTTATGAGAAACCTATTCAGTCAGCTGTTGTACCACCACCATGGAGTGACCCATTCAATAATCCATGTGCAAGTCAACCAGGTTAAACTGATAGTCTATTAAACGATACCTTCCAGTAAGTCGCTTCAGTATGAGAATGAGTATGTTAGTTAATTGGTGGAAATTGGTGGACATTTCTTGAAATTACTTTAAGAATTATTGGGTGACAAATGAAGGAAACAGTGGACAACTTGTTCTCCAAAATATGGTACAGTTGTCTTTCAAAGTAGATAGATGAGGATACAGCGGTAATTTTTGTGATCTTCATCGTTGATTGTTGACTTTCATATTGGTATGTTTTCTTTCGTATTAACTTTTTCCATCCGTAAGAAGGTTGAATTCAGGGGCAACTGTTTTTGTTATTATGTATGACTCTCTAGTCTCCATACAAAGCATTCCACATCTTACAATATTCCATGAAGAACGATTCGGCTTGTTGTGTTGTAAAAACGATTTTTATGTTGTGATGTGGGGGTAGCGTCAAGATCATTTTGTAGTACAACCTTATTTTTGTGGACACGGCTACATTACATAGACCGAATATAAAAAATTCTATATTTCGTGGAAATTTAGGCTGGTGCATTTAGAAACTTGAAAAAAAGAAAAAAATGTTTAGTCAGTTTGCGTTTAGTCAAAGTTAATATTTGAAATATTTTATACACATGTACCAACTTTGGATGCAACAACCTTGGCACCTGAAGGAAAAGTCAAACACGTCCATTTGCATACAAAAGCTTTAATTTCTGGTGTATTGTTCCCACTCAAATAGTGATAGAGTAATCATTTTCAAACCGATTTTTTTCCCGCATTCTCCATAAAATTCTGCGGCTAGAAGTTTACATGTTTGATTTTTCCTTGAGGTGCAAAAATCTCGTTTCTGCATCCAAATTTTGATAATTTTGTATACATTTTTTTCAAATGTTACTTTCATTTACCCAAACTGACTTAAAAATATGTCTTTTTAAGTGCGCCAGTTTGAAGCCCTAAACTGTTAGTGTATATTCCGAGAAACAACGAATTTATCATTTTTATTTCTTCACAACATTTCCTTGAATAGAACTCTGTTCGAAAAATACATACTATGAAGATGTGCCCACAAAATGATCAGGGCACAATCCCACTTCTAGTTTTTCACTCCATTAGAACTTGAAATAGAACACCGCCCCTAAATCGATCCATCCTATAACAATTACAAGTCGTTCATTCAACCTACTAAGTATTACAGCAGAATTTTGCTTATGGGACCCGACGGCTTCGAAATATGAATGGTCGGCTAAGCACACAGTTTGCATCGCAGCCATCTTCACGACAAAGCAATGAAAAATTAGGGTTTGTAGGTGCGTTTTTTTCAAAGCATCACAGTAGAATTTTGTTTTGTGAAACCCGGCAACTTGGAAATATGAATGGTAGACAAGCACCACAACCATCTTCACGAAAAAGCAATGAAAAATTACAGCTTTTGGATGTGTTCACTTCACCTGCTATGGTGCTTGATTGAGTTTAAAGTGCTATGATTCAACGCATAGAATACTCTCAACGTATCGAATTCCATTGCTCAATATATTGCTTTGGTTGATGTGCTGGTTTGGATAGCTGTTTGTTGTAAGGTAATTATACATCTACCAGGTAGTGCGAATTCTGAGATGATCAGGTACGCGGCGACGCACCATTTTGTGTGCGTAATGTTGCATACTTGACAAAATTCAATACTAAAGAAACAGGTGCAACAACACCACCGTGTTCGTAATGTTGTTAGACACGTCAAAATTCAGTACTAAAGAAGCTGGTGCAACTAAGAGAATATGAAATTATAAAAATATGAATATTTCATATTCTCTTGGGTGCAACCGGATTACGAACACGAAATGGTGCGTCGTGCGCGTAACTTATCCGCACTACCTTTAGACTGTATACTTACCTTGTTGTGGGTTTGCCATTTGTGTCTTCTTCGAATACATCATAACCATATAGGGTGAAGCGATTTTACCACGTTTTTTTTCAACAAGTGAACCAGTTTAGGTCGATTTATTCGTCGTTTTAAAGTGTCGCAATCGAAGATTTTTTTTTAAATCCCATCTTCAACTTGTCAAAAGCCGTTTTGTGAAAAATTATTTTTCAGAAATATATGAAAATCGACGAGAAACACATAACGAAATGAAGGCGAACAAATTTTAATTGACTACGTAAAGTCATGGATTCCTGTGATGATTATTTTCAAATTTTCGTCATCCTAGACTCGTTGATGATTGCCGGCGATCCACTTTTTGCCTTAACATGTGTAATTCAATGCAAACATGGATTCCTATGACTTTAGGTGAATTAACGTTTCTTTGCTTTCATTTCGTTTCGAGTTTTTCGTAGATTTTCATATATTACTCAGACAGAATTTTTCACAAAACGGTATGAGACATGTGAGAAGTGGAAGATAGCATTTAAAACAAAAATTCTTCTGCTGAACACTTGCAAATGACCAAAATGGATCGACATAGGCCACTTAATTCTTCAAGCGATTGTTCTTGTTCAGTATCCTCTTTTGATATTTCTTCCACATCTTGTTCACTATGCTCTTCTGAGATTTGCTCCAGTTATGTGTCGTATTTTTTTAGTGCCAGTTGCATTGTTAGAGTTTTACAACTACGTTTGTAACATTTCGAAAGATGAGAAAAGAAACTCATCTCATATAGAAGCAACTTACTTAACCAGGTTATAATTTGTTCAGAGATTTGCAGTTTATTTATTGATTATTTTCAGGTGGGTGGCAATTATTGTATTGGCCGCCATTAAAAAAATGTTTTAAAATATTCACGGTGAGAGTTTATCGACTAAGAGTGTAATTTCAATTGTAATACGATGATAATTGTGTTGTTTTAGATGGGATATCCATGTCCGGATACAATGGAATTGAGTCCGATTGGAAGTAGTGCTACTTTAAGATCGACAATGATGTCAGCGGAATGTCGTTGTCCTCCTGGTACCGCACAAAGTAAAATAACATCCAGATGTCATATGTTATTTGAACGTGGACCATGTGAATTGGGACAATATTTTGCACCAATTTCAGATTCACCAGGGAAGAGTGCTATGTAAGTATTCAAACCAATTTTCAAATTGTGAACGTTCGAGTTTTAGACAACCCGGCCTAACTTATTTTTTTCCTTCGACGAAGTCGATTCTACCATTCCTTGTTAGCATCTCGCCTTCATTCTGTAGTGCATTGAAATTGAAATTTGTCAAACATACAAAAACTCAAAAGAAAAACTATCACAGAAGGTAAAAAATCTCTTCCATTTTGTCCGACTGCAGGAAAATAGTCATTATTGCTGCCGCATTTCCTTTCTGGATCGTCATGCTCAAACTCTGTTGCAAAAATGACTTCGATTGTGGTTCCTTGGTTTTAACTGAGATAATTTTCGTCAGATCGTTGAAAAACTTGATGGCCTCTGCGCACCAAACACCCATTGTTTCCACAGCAAATGGAGCAAAGTGGTAATTTTGATTGATCCTTGCTTCTTGCCTAATTCTGCTCTATCTACTCCTCTCCTGCCAAATTTAACATTGGAGCGAAAGTATCTGCACACGATGCATCTTAAAGTACTTCGTCTTGACCATGGAATTGAAACTAATGATGTTAATTAATTCAGCATGTCTTGACAACCGACCAGCAGTCTTCGAACAACTAAGACCCCGCCGTCCTTTTCTATCCACAATAAAGCAACAAACACTTACATGAGATACGCAAATATCAATTCCTAATCTAAGACCAACTGTTATTCCGAAGACGTTGTTATCCAACAAAGTTCCAATCGAACTTGATGGTGGCGCATGTAACCAAGCATCACATTCCACTCTTCGAATTGCCAAAACTTTAGCTTTATCCTCATCAAATTGAAACTGTAACTCATTTGTCAATTTATTCACGTTTATCGAATCCCACTGGTTTGTCTCTGAATTAAGACCATTACAATCCTTGAAACCATCTTGATAACCGACTATTTCCAAAATGGCCAGCGAAGACATTTGTAACGTAAATTGACGAGTTTACTGATGATCAAGAAGCAGGTAGAGCTGTCTGACGATGCCAATTTCAGGTGAAAACTTATCAATTTGATTTACTACATCTGAATACTCTCCGGAGCAAAACAAAAGTTCGCACAATAGTCGTATTTATTTGCAAACTAATTTTGCCACATTCCTCTTCTATAGAGTACTGGATATATTGACGTTGAGATGCAGACAGTTTTCACCACAAACCAAAAGATACGGTAACGTCACACCGAAGTGTGATAGTATCTTGTAAGGATTATATTGGTCATCATCGTAAACTTAGACTTAACATACTTAAGGACAATTCATTAATCAATAAAATAAACGAGATAGGAAACCAGGTACATGTGACCTCATATCAACTAAAATGTATCTGTGTGAATGATATTCCAGAAAGGATACGTAAGATAACCGACTGGTATTACTTGGAGCTTCTTGAGTGTAAACATTTTCAAATGTGTTAGCGAACAAATGACAAATGTCGTCAATATTGGAATGAGATAGATTTTGATAGGATCCTCGGTAATAAGCAAAGTGAACTATCTCGCTTAAACTTCATAAATTGAAGAAATTGTTTAGGAGAACTCAAAGAAACCGTCGGTAGTTCACATACCTTTTTCTTCGTTTTATTGAGGTGGTTGCCTCAGACATTATTGTTTTGTTTGGTCTGCAGTATCCTCCACATAATTTGGAACAATATGTTTCCGTATTCATAGACACACCTAAACTGTATTTGTGACACATTATAGAAGGCTAGATAATTCCACAACTTCCTCCTTTCTCCACTTCTCTCGCACTCACAAAATATGTGGTGTTTTGTTTCGTATTTCTAATGCTTTTACCTACGATCCATTGATCTCACAAATTCCATTGCAGACCTAAGAAACGTTTTGGATACTGTAAAACACCCGAAAAGTGTTTTAACAGTATGATATATTGGCCGCATGATGGTAAATGTTACACATTGCATACAAGAGGACCATGTCCTAAAGGAAAATTATTGACAATTGGAAAAGATAAATTGACGGAGTGCTTGGTGAGTTTGATTTTCGTCACGTCTGATGGATAATTCAATTCAATTAAATTTATTTTAGTGTAACAACGATGGAGACTTGGCACAGTACTATTACAATACAGACAACACTTGTCATGAACATTTCACAAAAGGTCCCTGCGAAGGACAAGGAGAATTATATCTTCCAGGTGGAAAATGTGGATGTCATATTAAACTTCCGCATTACCATGAGGAAACGGATCAATGTTACGAAATTGGTGAGAAATCTTGCGATATTATCCACATAGGCTCATGAATCTGAATACTTTCCGTAGGAAGCATTGGTCCTTGTCCCATGGGTCACATATTTCAAATAGGTGAAAGTATGAATGGTGGTAAACAACTACAAGCGGCATGTCAATGCAAAGAAGGATATGTGGTGTGGAAAAATGGCTACTGTTATCGTATGTACACACGAGGTCCCTGCGAAGATGGTGAATTTTTGTTAAACTCAACAAATTGTATTAAGAATCCGTGCGGCAAAGGTCGTCTGTATTTTCCGGAAGAGAAAACGTGTTATCGAGTCGGTACACAAGGTCCATGTAATTGGCAACAAGTTGTTGTATTTGATTTTACTACACGACCATCGGTTGAGGGCATTTCGTACAATGGAGTTTGTGGTTGCACTGGTATTATTTCGAATTTAGATCAACAATGTAGTGACGATAAAACCGAAGAGTCAGCGTGTGAATCGACTACGGGAATGGTTGAAATGAATGGACAATGTTATAAATTATATAGTCGAGGTCCTTGCGGACCGGGACAATGGTTAGAACGACGGAAAATTATTAGTCGAATCGATCGACGTGGTGTACATTGTCAATGTCGTCCTGGCTATACACAATATGAATCTGATGATGGAATTGTTGGATGTTATGCGCCAAGTGTCGGCATCGCCAGGTATTTGAATGGGAAAAATTACAAAATGTACAAATTCGGATTTCGAAGGTTTATCAGTCTACTGGGGGACAATGCTTGAATTTGATAATTTTGTTACCTTTGTAAATGTTGCGAAAAGAAAGACTGATAAATGATACCTCAGGATTAATTTCATAACAATAAGCTTCAATTAAACTCCCCGTTATTTATATTTGAAAATCCCACTAAGCAATGAGCATATTTTATCCCCTGTTATGCATGGCATGTATTGAAAATCGAAACTTTCCTATTTTACGTTCCGAGATTGTGCATGGACATAAAGTTATACCGTATGGACATTACATTATAATGACATTTCTTGTAGGTGGTTTCTTCAGTTAATCGGCTACGATAACGGCAATACAAATTTCAATTGAATGACTTCGTTTGATCGTTCGGTGCATTGAATTCAAATAAGGTTAATGCGATAGCCTTACGTGATGTACAATTAAATTAGCGCTTAAGATTTAGATTTAGAACATGTGATTGTGCCATAATAGTTGGTTAAAGAGAAATAAAAATTTAAGCTGATGAAACGACTTTAAGTTACTTGTTAGGAAGCTCTGTACTTCACATACATGCATTTGTCATTTCACGAACTCAGTGGACTTATTTCTAAGATTCTTGAACTCATGAAGTTGCATCTCAATGACCTATGTCAATGGAACCGTTGACATTTTGTTGGTATGTTTTAAAAATGGTCTTTCTATAGATTAATGTACTAACAAACACCCTTCTGGGTACACCAGGAATTGTATAAATCTAAACTATGGAAGAAATGCAAAGCATCACAATAGTTTCGGCACTACGTTGCATTTTCTTTATTTAGAAATTAGTTTCCAGCATCTCACGGGCGAGCATACCATTTGTATTTGGTTACGACAGAAGAAATTAATTTAAGATCCGTCTAAATTCTAGTCCTAAGTCAATCATATGAAAAAAGCAGTTGACAACCCTATATGCATTACGGCGAATTGAAAGCTACGAGCGAGGCTACGAGTATGCCGGGTAAATATGACGCATGAGGACTACCCCTTATAAACGACCCTATATATAGAGAAGTGCAAATTTGGGGCAGAGGGGACTTTCTGATAGACCCATATTATGGAGGTGCTTTTCTAGCGTACTAATGCAATTCCTTGCTTGACTAGCGGAGTTTTGTAAACGCCAGTAATTACTAAAGAATTTATTCTTCCAAATGGAAATAAGGTTTGGAAGAATTACGAGTGACACTGGTTTACAGGGTTCAGAACGCAAGAAGGAGTGGAAGAGGCTGTTCTAGCTAGGTCATCAGCTCTTTCGTTACCCGTTGACCGGGTATACCCAGAATAAGTTTACTTCGCAATTAGTGGAGAGTAGTTGGAGAATATCTCCACAAACTAAAACAAGAGATGAAGAGAATCTGTAACTATCTAAGGCTTTCAAAACGGCTGTCAGAGTATATGAATGGGGTGGTTGAACAGCTTTCGCTTGAGAATTTCACTACAGCATTCGTGGATACCCGTCAATTCCGTAATGAAGACGATTGCATATTTACCTAAAGGTAGATTGATGAGGGTATAGTTTATGAATTCTTCAGGAACCATCTCTTAAGTAACGGTCAATTAATTTTTCTAGCGTTTTCAGCAGAAAACAGGTAAGGGTAATAGGTCTGAAAGCTTTAGCTAGCTGGTATGAGAGTTGACCGATCTTTGGTAAGAAAACAACTCTAATCCCTCTCCAACAGGAGGGAATATGTTGAAATCGTATACTGGCATTGAAGATTACGTTCAATGTGTCGATTAGGGCATCACTACTGTACTGAAGTATAGCTGGGAAAATTCCATCTTCACCTGTTGATTTGAAGGGAGAGAAGGCATTTATTGCCCATCTGATTCTATCACGAGAGACTATTTCTTTGGAAATTTCTAAATTTTCGTTGTCTGGTTTATCATTTAAATTGGGAGGTTCCGGATCGATAAGATCTAACGCAGCCAGTTAAATGAACGTAAGTGATTAAGTGTATCTTCCAGTGATTCGGTAAAACTTCCGGAGGTGGGTTTAAGAGTTCCGATTGAGCATATTGGGTCTTTTGAGAGATTTTACTAGGTGAGATGCACTTGAAATTGAGTTTACTGCGCTACAAAATTGTTGTTGCTTAGTTCTCTTGTTCCGCCGTAATGCTTTGCGGTAATTTCTTTGGCCAGCTTTTCTTTCTAGTATCTTTATAGGGTTTTTACTTCTTGCTTTGTTAAAGGTTTTAGGGGTTTTTTGGCTTAGAGCCTTCATATCAGCCGTGAAAATGGAGCTGAGCGACCTTCTTTAAAGGATTTTAGTGGGCATAATAGCTACTAATTAGTGAGTTACCTAACTTCTTAGCTACTTATTCTAACATTGGAACTGAGTTTATAGGAGTCTTCGGAAGTTGTTCGGAGTTAGCTAATATTTCTTGAAAGAGCAGTTACTGAAATGCTTCACCTTAGAATATTATTCACAACAGACACATCGATAGTATTATTGTGAAAACTTACTCAAAGTTTGCCTTTTGGAAAACAATTTGTAGAGATTTTGACTACGCAGTTGCCTTGAGAAGCGTGTATTGTGCTCATGTTAGGTCTAACTTTGAATATTGTTCTGATGTTTGATTTATAAAAGACATTGGCCTGCACCAAAGCAATTTGCGGTAAAATATTCTAAGAAGAACAGTGAAAAGAAATGAGAACTATCGGCTCCCTCCTTCAGATGACAGATGTAAGGCAATGCATATTGAATCATTATCAAGGAGAAGAATCAACTTGAGCACATTCTTTGTCTTTGATTTATTGAAAGACCGAATTAACTCTTCGCATTTCCTTTTATTGGAAAGTCGTAGGACCGATTTTGGATGTGGCAAACCTGTCACCAACATGTCAAGTATTTTTAATGAGTTTCCGATAAGTAACCGATTGATTATTTATTTATTGTTGTTTGTTGTATGAGTTATTGTTTCATGTTAACGTAAGCCATTGGTAAAAGTAAATAAATAAAGATCGTTTTTTAGGACTAAGAAAAAATCCTCAACCAGGTTTTTAAATTGTATCATTTTCACGCTTCACATACCATCAAAGCGGCAATAATTTAAATTAAAAAATTCACAACTACTTACGATATTTGTCTTCGCGATTCTACAGCATTTGAAGTTAGTTCAGCGTTGTCCAACTTTAACTTTTTGATATCGGTTTCCATTTGGAAGATCTGCTCCGTTTTACTATCCAATTGCAACTAAATAAAGAAGCGACTTTTAAGCAAATATTTCATAACATCGAAACGCACAAGGAGCATACCATCATTTCATTCTTATCTCGATCGATAGTCTCAATGATCTTAGTCAATTTGGATATTTCGGCTTTCAAATTACCAACGGTGCGATTTGTAAATTCATATTTTGAATCTTTGGCACTGAGTTGTGACTCCGCTTGACCCAATTGATTTTCAGCTTGATATAACCGATTTTGATGGTCCAACAGAGATTTTTCTGTTTGCTCATGGAGCAATCTATGAATTAAAAATTTCATTTGAATAAAAGGTGGTAGATCGATTTAGGTTCAGGAGTGAGCGATCAAGTAACGATCTGACATGAACACAGATCTTGTAGATCCTTTGTTCGAAAACCCGCTCGATTTTCCCTACGAGGAATTTGCTTATTGCAGCAATTCCAAGTTACTGTATCCACAGAGGATCCATAGTGTAGTTGGCTAGTGTGAGAACATAGGGCATTTACATATTATGCATTTACAACATTGAGCAACACAAATGGTGGCAAGGTGTTTGTTAAGTTCGCAGTGACCCGTAATGGCACCTACTACTCTGGGAATTTGGCTCCTATTTAAAAGTACTAAGTCCCTGGATCATCTGTGAGATAGTTAGGGGAAGAACATTTTTGTGTGAATCCACCCCGAGTAGGACCTCCATCATAAAAATATGTTTTTTTTTCATTCGCTGATTTGTAAGTTGAATGGGAGCCGATGGAGAAATTAGGGGTCAAGCAACCAAGCAAATTTCGGTTTTTTGACCCCCCCTGGGTTTGTCCAGTTTTGTCCAAATTAGTACACCGCCTAGTTGGACATCGAAAATTTCAGACCCCTCCAAGACAAAAACTAAAAAATGTGTTCTCAAAAATTAAAAAAAAAGGTTCTCAACTAGTCATTAAATATAACGGAGTATTCGAAGGTTTTATATTTACACACTCAATAAATTTCGTTAAAAATAAAAAAACAGCGAAATGACAGTTTAAAAAAAATGGACGTTTTTTTCAAAGCTTTTCAACGAAGATAAAACTGCTGGACCCCTCCCCCCGGGTCTGTTCAGTTTCGTAAAGATCAACCGACCCCATCCCATAAGACCCAGAAGGCATTTATGGATCACCCCCAAGTAAGTAGAATTGGAAGAATTTGGCAAAATTGGAAGGAGATTAAGAATTTGGAAAATTCAAAGATATGATCAGAGAGTTTAATATAAAATAGAGTTGAAATGACATAAAAAGTTGAAAAAACATATCAAATCCCTCTCCTCATGTATTACTAACACACACAATTAATTGACATAGTGACAGCATGGTTGCTTTAAACTGACTGCATGCTTACTTCACATGTATTGGTAAGTAAATTGTATATACGGACGAGCAATTTAAATTTCGTGCTATATTAGAGTGCAAGTTTCCTTCGCCTTAGTGTATGTATACGCAATTTACACACACAATGAAAAGAGATCTTTTCTCAATTTTTGTGATATAACACGCCTATGCTGGTGCTCTATTTTGCATTCAACTCTCTGGATATAATTTAACGAAAAAGAAAACTAAGAAATAAAGAAAAGAAATACTAGATGGTTTCCAACGTTAAGTTTTAAGTGTTTTTGGAATTTGTAACATAATCTTATTTTTTTAATTGACTGTATTTGTACAGTCTTTGAACTCGGAGCGAGTTATTTTTCGTTATCACATTTTGCCACTCACAAATTTACATAAATTCACATTCAAATTGTATTAACTAACTAGAAAACGAATAAAACGCAAAGACAATGCAAGTATAGTGGAAAGTAGGGTGGTTCAATATATTTTTTAAAACAATGAAGTTTAGGTGTGGTACAATTGGTTTGACGAAAAGGATTGTTTTCAGTGGTAATTAAAGATTTAGTTTTGATGTTATTTCTGAATCACGAAGCTGATTTCGACAAACTTTTTTCCCTTGTAGGTGATGGAAACGTGGCCACGACATCAAAATATTTGTGTTTTTCGAGTCACCACTAGACGCAAGAGCCCTATTGTACTAAGATTTGTAGCACCGGATTATGAATGCAGGGCGTTAATTCACGGATGGGAATAGTCAAAAAAATTAGTTGAACCCGATAGCATTACTGGTGGTATAGTGGCCATGTGCCTTAAAGTTGAATTTTGGAATCGTTCCATTTTGTCACTTTGTCAATATAATCTTAGTATTTTCCATTGAAACTTTTTTCATCAATTGTCATTGTTCATTTGGTAAGAAAAGACGCAAATAAACAAAAAACAGCATCAACAAACATTAAAAACTCAATATCCGACACTGTTGGACTCAACTAGCTTGAAGCACATTATCGCTTTCATGACGATTTGAAGCAAAAAGTAGACCAATCCCAAAATTAATCTTTTTGACATATGACAACAACAGCACCAGTAATGCTATCAGGTTCAACTAATTTTTTGCTTATTTCGATCCTTGAATTAACGCTGTGCATGAGTAGACGAGAATTTAGTGAATTTCAGTATATAACTTACATACAATGAGCGTTCTACCGTGTCAGGAGTGTGAGAGGACGTATAGGCTATCCTATTGGTGATCGTTGGAGAACCAGCCCAGGAAGCTGTACTACAAATCTTAGCACAATAAAGCTCTTGTGTCTGGTGGTGACACAAAAAACACAAAACTTTTGATATCGTGGCCACGTTTCCACCTACAGCTCCCTCCCTTACATTACCACAGTCACCATTAAATGGCTACAAATACTCGTAGTGTCAGTAGCGTTAAGGGAAAAAAAAGTTTGTCGAAATCGGTTTCGTGGTTCGGAAATAACATCAAAACTAAATCTTCAACTACCACTGAAAACGACGTCTTTCGCCAAACCAACTGTCATTTGTTTAAGTAAGTTTTTTGGTGGGCATTTTTTCTTCTTTTATAAAGAGGAATCAAAATCGGTTTGAACCACCCTAGTGGAAATGTATCATAAATTTTCACCTACTTTTTAAAGAAATTAATAAAATGTGTATATTTGTATAGATGGTACGCTGTCACAACACATATTGTCGATACATCAGGTGTGTTTAAATGTTGTAATCAATGGAAGGTTTAATGATATGAAGTGAAATGAGATCACATCAACATAGTATTCTGAAGAGCTCGTAAGCTACAAGATATATAAAAATTATTAATTTTAATTTTGTGAAAAGAATTTAATTTTAAAAACATGAAATTCTTTATCGCTTTTTGTGTCATTGGTAACAACAAATTTTTGCCAAATATTTGTTGTTTTAGTCAAAAGAATATTTAATTTTCTATTTTTGTTCGATAGTCGGTATTTGTGGGTGCGCTGTGTGTGAAGAGAACTGTAAAAAGGTTTGCCCTAAGATCTACGATCCATATTGTCTAACTTATGAGGATGGTACCAATGCTACATTTCCTAATAATTGTATTCTTGAAATTGAAATATGTCTAAATGGCTTAAATTCCGGTGAGTTGAAAATATTCGGAATTGCAATTGGAATTAACAATGGAAATTAACATATTTTACAGAGGGCGAACCTTTAGTTGGAACAAAAGGTGCTTGCCATAAGACGAATAATATTCAAATTACTTGGGTAATGTGGCTCATTAGACTTTTGTTTCTTTAAATATTTTTGGAACATGTTCTTAAACTAATTAGGATGTATTAATAAAGTCGACGAACATTTTTCTCTTAAGTTAAAATGTTGCAAATAAGTAAGATACAATTTTACTGATCACATGATGGATTCGCTAACTGCAATGTGAACGATTTCTTCTCGCCCACGAGTACAGTATATACTGAAACGCTGAATATGACGAGAAACCTAGAGGACGAAAAATCTAGAAATGCAAGAGGACGAAAAGCCGAAAAAAGCGACAGTGATATGATGTTGGTTACAATAAGAAGGGTTCGGTGAAAGGGCAAAGCAAATTTGGAATTACCAAGTATAGTACGGTCGAAATCTAAGAAATTTATTGTGCCACAGCGATTATATTTGTATAATAGATCGAATTTTTTGAATTCTTCGGAGTTATTGAGTGGTGAAAAATGTCTAGTTGGGGTTTGTGGCGAGGTTCCGATGTGCGCGCACCTAATCTAACTATTCACAGAACAATAGCATCAGCCGTAATATAACTTAAATTTATCACACGCAAAATCTCTAATTAGCGGTTAATTTAAGTTATATATTATGGTTAATGCTCGGGGTGGAAATAATGGGAATCCTTGGTATCCTAGACGAAAATTCGGATACCGGAAAGCGGCTCGTACCGAGATAAAAAAAACGGGAGCAGAAAAAACCCAGAATCGGGAAATAATTGAAAATTGGGAAATGACTGAAAATCGGGATATGGAAATGACTGAAAATTGGGAAATTACTTAAAATCGGGAAATGTTTGAAAATCGAAGAATCTCTGTTATTGCGGATAAAATGACACCTAATACACGCGCAATGCAGATTGTAAGTTGTCACGGATATGTTGGTTCTACAGTTGCGAACTTTTAATTTTGGGCAGCATTTTATTTTCGTTCATTTTCTCCAGCTGGTGTTATATTCCATTGTATGCTTAGGGCGGTTCAAAATTGTATGGGAAAAATAAAGTGTCAAAATGTTTGGGGCTCCGGGCGGAAAATCAATCTATATGATCCCCTGATAAAAAGTGTCCATGGGACCGACTCGATCCGGATCGATTTAGGGGTCGCTCAAGAAGGAAATATGT